>JAVFBW010121230.1:0-10857 GCA_034783835.1 Mopalia ciliata
GACTTGATCAGAAAGAGAAGCCCTCTAACATCTCTGGTACAGTGGTTCTGCTGACGCGGTGGTGTGAAAGTGTATTTAATAATGTGTATACACTGTAAATGACTTGACCAGAAATAGCTATTCTCTGGAACAATGGTTAGGCTAAAACTATCTGAATTCAAAGATTTTTATCCGTAAAGGTTTTACACCACATTTAAGGTTGTTATTGACCGACTGAATGAATGAAATCTTTATTTATAGAAGGCGAAATTCAATCAAGCTAACAATTGGCTGTTTTTTTTAGACCCTCTGTAACATAATTTTAACAGAACATCTCATATTAAAATTTTTCTAAATATTTATTTTTTTAAACAAATATATGTGGTAACAAACTTTGAAAACTAACTTATGTGCTCTTAAAAAAGGGTCCAAAATGAAAGGAAAGACACAATCTTGTAAAAATTAAACAACAGCAATTCAAGACATTGAACAATGACAATTCCTGTCAATCTACCAACCTTAATATCAACATTCAATATCAACAAAGATAAGTTATCTCATTACAGAAGTCTATTGCACAGGGTACAATAACTAAGTGGCCACTCCGAGAGAAATTTAAAAGAGGACTATCACTGTGTATTACATGGATGCTATTTATGTTTATTCATTTAACAAGCATCTAGTGATAATCTTTTCACATCGTTTTTTTCTCTCAGTTTTAACTTATTTAGTGTAAATACATATTCTTAGAAACAAGGAAGCATAAACCTGATGTAAAACACATTATGTTCTGTTACAAATAAATGGACATAAAACAAAAATAGAAAATCTTTCTTATGTAAAAACAACAGTCCATCATGTAAACCTGCCCCAGGTCTGCTGTCATCATAGTGATAATTAAGTTATTTATTTTGTCAATGTTTGTATACCTTCTAAAAGATTACAACATCCCTGATTGAGTTATTTTCAATAACTGTTTGATTTATCACCTAAAACATGATAATTGGACAGACAACAATTTGCTCTAGGCATTTTAACCTAAACACCAAAGCTTCTGGAAATATACAAAAAACCTAAACACCAAAGCTTCTGGAAATATACAAAAAACCTAAACACCAGAGCTTCTGGGAATATTAACAAAGCCTAAACACCAGTGCTTCTGGGAATATTCACAAAACCTTAACACCAGGGCTTCTGGGAATATTCATAAAACCTTAACACCAGAGCTTCTGCGAATATTTACAAAACCTAAACACCAGTGCTTCTGGGAATATTCACAAAACCTAAACACCAGTGCTTCTGGGAATATACACAAACCACTGCAAGCAACTGTCAAATTGAGACTTTCTTGAAATGATTTTAAAAAATAAAGAAGGGCCTCACAAATGGAGAGAATATCCACTGTTGTACATGTTGATGTATCGATGATGTAAAAATATTTGTTTGAGAGTATTTCACTTATATAACAATGATTTACTTCAATAGTAAATATCTCTACATGTTTATAATGTGAATCAGAATGGAGACATCTGTCCCTTTAACTATAGCTTAGAGGACCTGCTGGATGATGGGAGTAAGGCCCATATTCCCTGTTATAGGATGTATTACTGATACAAAAGCACTACTTTTTAGTGTAGATAAATTTAAAGGCATAATGTTTGATCGGTGCAGGGGAATCATGTTTAAGGGTGTTTCCTTCTGCACCTCTTCACTGTCTTCAGTCACCAGAAATCTCTCAATTATAAACAGAGGGTGGAGCAACGGCCTTGATCGAGGCTAACTGACCAGGAATCAGCAGTCCAATCAACAATTGTCTTGACTTCTGACACAGCTGTTGACATCACCATGTATTGAGGTTTCATTACATATACAAAGCGAGCCACAACTTCAAGACAATCACAGAGCTCCATTTTGTTCTTGAATCACGGTAGCACAATTGTCAAAGACCACATGTAATTTGTTTTTCTCTTCACTAACAAGATATGACTACAGTGCAGTTGTTGAAGTTTAGGGGGATACAGCAATGCCATGTGATCATCAATAACATTGTACTTAAGGTTATTTCACTCATGAGAGGCAGATTTCAATATACATTTGTACACATATAGGCCTTTACATTGGTTGGTTTATTTCATAGCTGATGCTATTGTCAGTAATGTATTGTTTTATTTGATTGGTCAGCTTGTGCCATATCTGAGGTTGTTGTCAGTAATGTATTGTTTTATTTGATTGGTCAGTTTGTGCCATATCTGAGGTTGTTGTCAGTAATGTATTGTTTTATTTGATTGGTCAGTTTCTACCATATCTGAGGTTATTGTCAGTAATGTATTGTTTTATTTGATTGGTCAGCTTGTGCCATATCTGAGGTTATTGTCAGTAATGTATTGTTTTTATTTAATTGGTCAGCTTGTGTCATATCTGAGGGTATTGTCAGTAATGTATTGCTGTATTTGATTGGTCAGTTTGTGCCATATCTGAATGTATTTTCAGTCAGAAGCATTGTTTATAAGGACACTATCCAATCTATATATAGTGTATGTACTCAATGAGGTCGTCATTATTAGATGAATGACTCCACTAGCTGAGGATTGCAGGATCAATGAATTGTTAGCATGGCCTTGATTTAACAGCCTGGTCTAGAGCGAGGTGTTGCACTCATGGTTAACAAAGACAAGCAGGAATACCCAACCACTGAGGAAAATCAATTTCTCTTGCTTGCTTACTTGTGGTAAATTTACCTTGGGCTTTTTGATAGCCTCTGTAGCATTCACTATATGTACTTTCACAAAGAAACATCTCTGAATTTGAGGATATATTGAAGCGTGCCTACTTCTCAAATTTCAATCAGAGTTAAACCATGTCTTAAACATTGGAAGACTTGCAGTTGCTTGTTTTAAACAGAACACCACAAAGTTGCCAATTTGTTTCCTGCTAGTCCATCTATAATACTTGACAGTAATTCTGTCAGGCCTGCAATATCTATTTCCATTGCTGCAATATTTAAGATAATTAAACATCTTTCACTAAGGTCTATTGTAGACTACAAAAAGAGCAGACTTTTAGTTAGTTTGTCTTATTGGGGTATAACATCTGCCAAGGATAGTCTAAGAACTGACACTGCAGGATTGCATGTGTGCTTGGGCCAGTATCTACCTACATCATCCTAGTCTTCTGTGCAAACAAAGTGCATGTCACTGATAGGTCTATTCTATCTGGACCTTGTTGCAAAAAGCATCTAGAATAAGCAGCCATTCAGATTTTAAATGAGCATCCAAATAATTGTGAATTATGGTTGCCCGCAATAGGTTACAGCCTGGACCAGCACATCTTGTGGTGCCAGCAATAGGCTACATATGGGACCAGCCCATCTTGTGGTGCCAGCAATAGGCTACAGCTGGGACCAGCACATCTTGTGGTGCCAGCAATAGGCTACAGCTGGGACCAGCACATCTTGTGGTGCCAGCAATAGGCTATACATATGGGACCAGCACATCTTATAGTGCCGCAATTCGGTACAGGTGGATCCTCTATAGGCAAACAAACATTTAATAACAGTCACTGTGGTCACCTGTGACATGGAAACGATTTAATACACTGCTACCTAGAGTTATGCTCATCTCTTTACTTATGAACATGGATTTAATTGTGTCACCAATTGTGATAAATTAGCACGAACATGAAGCAAATGTTTGTGTGACTGACGGTTAATGTTGTTATCAAAGTTTTTGTATCTGTGTGGATACATAAATACAGAACGGCCTACTCGGTGTATTCTGGAGTATTTTGTACACATAATATATGTGAACTACACCAATCATAAATAGGACAAGAAATACACACAGAAATTAATATTCTGTGATCTGCTGGAACACAAAAATCATAAGAAAATACTCTTAAACTACAAATTTATTCCACATAAATGTATTCTTGGGTAGGCAGGTCTGATAAATACCAATAGGTGTGAGGACTCCTTGTTAAGACTGTCCAGCAGAATGGTGTCGTCACCTTGTGTTACTGCATCATACACCAGTGGTCAACTTGGCGAGTCGAAATCTGTCAGAGAAGGAGACTCAGTAGTCCAAGATGCTTAACCCTGAACCAAGGCAGTGGCCCTCAGTTCAAATGCAATATTTCATTTGGCACAAATATATTTTTTCAAGAAGAGAATATATAAAACATTGAAGTTAAAAAAAAATGTGTAATTGGTGCAAATGCAGACCTGCCTACCCTGGAAAAAATGTTGGTGTAAACAAATTAGTTTTTTACAAGTATTTTCTTACCATTTTGTGTATTGTGTTAATATAAAATGTAACATAGTGCAGAATACTACATTTTTGTGGGTATTTTGATGGCCTTTTCGTGTATTTAACATAAATAACATGTAGAAAATACCCCTGAATACACTGGGTAGGCAGATCTGCCAATGTTGTGTGAATTCAGTAGAATATCACAATTAGATTTTATCAGAATAGACTGAACAGACCACAGAATATTTCATCAAAATACAATTAACCCAATACATATTGTTTAACAGCAAACTCTTATATTGGTTTGATACGTAACAAAACATCAATCACATAACACATGAGGTTAAACACGCCTTCCTATATTATCCTATTGATGCAGAGGTGCATCCTGATTTCAAGACAGCATGACATTCATCAACTATGAAATAGAAACAAAATCAATACTATGTCAGTATAATCCTATTCAGGTGATCATTTTACTTGCCTTGGGTGTCCGTAGAATTTGTGCCATAGCTGGTAGGTTTTCAAGGTATTTACATGTTCAAGAACAGTAAATCACCAATAATAGATCAGCCTGAATCTAAAGCAGAAGAGTTCTGCGACAAGGGACATGACTCTAGCATCAAACGATCCAAAATCAAGAGGCAAATGTTTCTGTGGCTTATTTATATGAGTTCTGATTGGTTCCAAACAAGGTTCTCATTCAGACTTCCATTTAAATGCGTTTGACTCACTCTGCTTCTGAGAAATTTATAAGTATATGCACTAAACTTATGAGAAATATATTTTTGAAATAGTCTTCACATTGTTGTACAAAAACTTTCAGCAATACATAATGGAACCATAGGCCCCTACACATTAATCCAGGGCCAACGGTTTAAATTTATAATCAAATTGATTGTTGATGGTCTGTCCCCAGATAAAGCCGATATTTGTCTTTGTTTTAAAAAATCTTTATGTACGTTACTTTTTCAAGCAACGTAATATATAACTTTTATAACTTCCAAATGACAATCGAAAAAATTATTGTTAATGATTGCATTTAATCATCTACATATCCAATTGAACACTTTGATCATTTATTACGGTTACCTTAATTACTTTGATGATTTTACTATTTATTGGAAATATTTTTTCATGTTTTAATAATTTAATAATATGCATATGTTTATGAAATTTAAGAAAAATAATGTACAGTATTTTTTTAAAGGGCTACAGGGAAGAGCAAAATTTGAATTGTTTCCTTGTTAAAAAAAGTTATTATAATTATATATTTCTTTGTTCATTTGTTTTATTGGTGCTTAGCGTCGTACTCAAGGGTGAAGACGGATTGTCCACTTCAAACTGTACACAGCCTTATTATGGTGGAAAACTGGGAAGAAACCTTGTAAAAACAGAGCAACAACATGTGACTCACTCATATACCTGATGGTCGAAAGGTGGACTCAAACCCGTGAACGGTAAATCGAGGCATGTTCAGTTCAGGAAGCGCACTCCTTACCACTGTGTCACGGCCGCGGGCCATTATTATTATATAATTAGTATAATTATGAGATAATAATTATTTTGATAAACAACAGGGTCATACATACTTTCCATGTATATCCCTGGGCCATTGTGACTACTTTTAGAAATTAAAATGCTCATGTATTTAAGTATTTAGTGTACTTCTGATTCACAATTGCATTAATTTCTCTTTATAAATTTTGAACTACATATAAAAGTAGAGTAACTTTATAATTTCTGGATATCCTCTATGTTCATCTCTTTCCATGTATTGTAATTAGGTGTAAATTGACTATAAAGAGGAGTGGTTGAATTACTACATGTAGTATAAAAGTCTTTTGTTTGATAGGGGACTTCCACTGCTTTTAAGGTTATTTTATTCACATGCTGGTATACAGGCCCAATGGGTACTAAAAATTACCCATAACCCCACTGGGAATAATGAACGTGATAGGTCAATCATAGAACCCAACACAAAGACTTCCCAGATTGGCCACTTTATGTTGTCCCTTAGCTCTGTAAGCATCAGGAAGCCCTCTCCCAGCTGCCCGTATTCAGTCAGACAAATTAAAAACACAAATTTTCTAGGGGTTAATGATACAAAGTGCTGTGCAGGTCTTTCAGTATAATTCGTTCAGTGAATACAGGAATGTGGAAATAATCAAACATCAAATATATATATATTTGCTTTGACATGTATAACATGTGATCATTTTAAAGATAATAATAATATCATTGAAATAGTATACCTAACATGACTCAGTCAAAGTCCATGTTTTACTATGTGAGTACAATGCCTAACCATTAAAACGCATGCCAGTGTTTAGTACAATATAGGTATGACTAGTATTCAGGTATGACTAGTATTCAGGTGTGTTTTTTATTCCTACACTTATTCTCTGATCTTATGAAATACTTACACACAGGTGAATCAACAAAACACACATAAAACTAACATATAAGCCTACATATATAAAGCTTCATGTTAAAAGAGTGGAAAGAACTTAAATTAAGTTATTTTCTATTGCAATGGATCTAGAGAATCTTATAACTACAGGTGATGACCAGGTTAATCAGGTTATTGTCTACTAAAAATGCATAGTGAAATTTAAAAAAAAAAAGAAAAGTCGTATTTTGCGAATTGTGAAAATACATTCAAACAAAAGACCGGATTTATCAGTGCCAGGGTGATGTACCAGGGTTGTATATATTAGTTTACTTATATGAGAGCAATATTAATACTGGATTATTGTACGGATATGACCAGTTAATTAAATAAAGTAGAATTTTTATTTAGACTTTTGTTTGTTACAGATTTTCCATGTTATTATTACTCTCTAAATGTCTTGCTCTAAATGCCTGCTTGCTGTGATGTTTTATGTACTGAATATGGTGTCAGTTATTTGCATACTAGTATGCCTACATGATTTACTGAGACATACTTAAATCAATATGAAATCAATAAACATCATAAACTGTCTAGACAGATGTTGAAATACATGTCACACAGATTTCAGCTTCACCCAGCATTTTAAAAGGATATTTGACAGCAATAAATCCACATAGTTTTGTGAAAATAAAACTTTGTATCTAAGACCAATAGGAAAAGAGAATGATTAGAATGACTGACAACCTCTCTATTGCCAAAAATATAGATGGTTCTACACAGTGTCTTGTTTAGGATTGGAAATCTGCCTGCCACAAGTCCCTATTCTGAGCAATTTTGCGTGTCAAAATTGTAAAAAAATTCTATGATAAAATTCAGAATTTCTGCCTGTAATATTAACCATTTTAAGAACTCTGCCTGTTGAAAATGCCAGGTGGTTGGGTCTCTAGCTTAGACAGTCACTATGGTTCTACATCCAGACCTTTTGTATCACTCCATCTTAAATTGCATTTTGCTACTGATTTTTGACAAATTTTGTCCTGTGGTAACCAATGAAGATTGTATTTTAAAGCAATTTTGCTTTATTTTTCACCAAGGTACATTTATGTATTTAAAAAATGAAAATGATACATTTTCTCACAAACATTTAGAGGACTGTTTTTAAAGTTATGCGAGAAAAGATTACAGCACTGTGACATGCAATTTTTGTTGTTCTTCCTCTAGGTTATCTAATATATAGTGTTCTATCTGCTTAGCCTAGTTGTACTCCAGATAAACACCTCGTCAATATTTAAGCTTTCCGTAGTTTGTAGAATAATGGATGCTCGTTGAATATTTAACAATTATAAACTCACTTTAATTGAAACAGATTTATGATAATGTTAATATTATAAACAAGGCACAAATCCATGTGAGATAATCATCTATGTTTAACCTATTACAAATGACTCCATTCATATAAATAACAAGAATCAATCAAATTTTAAAAAAATTAAGATGGTTAATAATCCTTCTTTGATGTAACTGTTTCACCCAAATCATCAATTTGTAACATATTCAACAGAAAAGAGTGTCAAAAGGTTTTCAATAAAGTTTAAACTCACAGATTCACTTAGTAAGTCTCAGGTCAGATGTACTAACTCCAGCATTTCTCAAACAAACAAATCCCACATATAAACAGATTTACAGAGAAACTTACAATTGTACGCTGAATAATTTTTCCAATTGGTGAATGCATGATAAATCAGAGGTTCAAAATAAATCAATCTATATATATGTCCTGTTAACTTTTTGAACAAAATCCACACACATCGACAAAGGTCAAGTATCACAACAAATCCATAGCGAGGGTAGTGTATATTTGAACCTCCATGTAGTACTAAGGATGACCAATATGTAAGAACATAAGATATGACCGATGGCCTTCAACATGAATTGACCATAACAGAACAGGTCTGGTAGCATTTGACATAACATTCAGCACCTTTAATCACCTTAGGTGAGCTGGTATACAATACCAGACCCCCTGGGACAACCTACTGGGCACAGTTCTGGATGACCCTGAGTCTGTCAGTGACCCTGATGGATCCCTTGGAAACAATGAAAGACCCCCCCAGACAGATCCAGTAAGCATTTATGAAGGTAATTTCTCTATGGAATAATTAAATAATAAAACTAAAAGCCCACCTGTAAAGATTAACATAACAGCCTATAAAACATTACTATGTCACATTATTTAATTGGCTTTGTACCAGTTTCCTTTTATTTAATTATTGTTTGTAACGAATATTATTATTTTGAAAGTCCTGCCATACAGATTTATACTTTGTTACAAATATTATTATCTTGAAAGCCCTGCCATACAGATTTATACTTTGTTACAAATATTATTATTTTGAAAGCCCTGCCATACAGATTAATAGAAGAGAAAATAATTACATTGTCGAAATTGAAACACAGATAAAATGGATAATGCTTAATATGGATTAGTTTGAATTTGAGAGATCATCTGCTTTGGATGTTACCATGTGTCTGTCATTCACTTACACTACAAGTTACTAAAATGATCATAACCTGGCAGTTTATCAAAACTCTATTATCTCGACAAGTATAACTTATTGAATCCTGATCTAGTTCAAAGTTTGTGATCAAACTGTTAGTGTTCAGAAGCAGTTCAATTCTCACAAATACCTTTGGAGGCCAATGTTACAGCGTAATAACACATTGTTTATACACCAGGTTAATGTTATTTATGCTATATCTGTTAGACCAATTCACACAAAAATACAGTCAGGAATGCTATATTACAATTGATCCAATCCATATACAATCATTATACCTCACCATGAAGAAATGGTTTACAGTATTCTACATGTGGTAGGAATATTCAGAGGTAAAAACTACAGTGGTTATAAAAGGGAATAATAATATTAGAGAGTAAGTAGCAGGTGTTAGGGGAGGAGGACTGTGACATGTCTTCCCTGTCAGGAGCCATATCTCTCCCACTGTCATGTAATTAGGGGACTAATCTTCACCGTTTTTAATCAATAATACAAACTCCCAAACTCTACATAATTAACTGGGAATTGATCTATATGTAAATTATAATGATACTGTACTTTCTAAACACAGCCCAGTTGTCTTCAGAGTAACTTTTTTGTCATTTCTCACCCAGTGCTGCTCTGTTATTGCTCTGGTAATACTTTTAATGGCTGGAATCAGAAATCTGTTTGCCCATTTTTTACTCATGCTCTTCAACTAATAATATATGGCTTCTTTCATACCTGAACTTGGTGAAACCGGTTTCACACATTGTGTGAAATAAATCAAGAAGTTGTTATCCATACTAAAGTGTTCCTTTAGTCATAAGGTTAGTTCCTTACCTTAAGAACTTTTGTCAACTAATTGCTCACACAAAATATAATATTTTCCTCTAGCTCAATTTGGTACGAATGTCCATTGAATAATCACATTATATGGGTGAATCACACCTTATGCAGGGAGTTGTGGAGTAAAGCTATGATGGGAAACAAATACATATACGGACAAGCATACAGTTGTGGCTAAGTTTTTCAGCTTGTCAAACTCTGTGAAGTTCGCTTTACTTGTAGTGCTGTTTTATGTAATAGAAACACAGAGAAACAAAATAACATTGGCCATTCTGCTCAAGGGTCTGTAATCAGAAAAGCATCTGTGATATTGTAGCCATATTCTACCTTACATTAAGGTAAAACATTTTACTTTGAATGTTCATTTAAATCCTGATTTTCCAGTTGGTTTTATTTGAATTTAACTGACCTCATATTTATTAATTGAAGTATATACGCTCTTAACTGGAAAATGACAAAAACAATGACAAGAGGACAACCACAGGACTATCACAGGACTCAATGCAAAAACAACACAAACTGATCAGCTTCATGTTGCCCCTTAGATCTGAGAGCAACTGGGCAACAGGAAGCTCCCTCCCAACCTCTCTCCTTAAAATTTTTACCTTGATGCCTGTGGGTCCAAGAGGCCAGGATCTTCTGTTAAGAACACTGAGACTGGATCGAACCCGGTTCCTGCGACGAACTGAACTTGGGAACCCGGACATACTCATCTTGTTGGCTTATGTATTATTGTCAAGAACACACCTGTTCAGGTAAATTTGTTGAGGTTTCAGGTGTGATATAAAGATCACACTTTTAATTTCCATTCTCAAAGAGATGTTCTGTACATAATGAGATGGAGTTAATT
>JAVFBW010121241.1:0-14852 GCA_034783835.1 Mopalia ciliata
CATGGCCCTGCAGAATACTCCCTCGGCTTCCTCGGTCGATCGCAAGAGGCGAGAAAAGAGGTTGCTTTCTGTTGCCCTTGTGAGCGAAAGAGTAATGGGAAGCAGATTTGTTTGTGATGTTCTGTATTTCTGGCCGTCGTCATATAAATGAAATATCCTTGAGTACGACGTTAAACACCAATCAAACAAACAAACAAACAAATCTAAAGTTAAATCATTATGGTTTTCGTTACACATCTAACAAATGGTTTCAAAGTTACCTCACCAATCGATATCAATCTGTTTCAATCGAAAATTCCTTCTCGTCATTATTTACAATCACTTGCGGCGTTTAACAGGGTTCCATCCTTGCTCCTATCCTCTGCCTCATTTACATAAAAGATATCTGCTCCTCTTCAGTTCTTAGTGACACATGTATCATCAGCGAATATAAGAATATTAATATCTCTTCTAAAAGCCCCTTTTGAAGCAATCAACAAATGAGCTCAGAGTCAGCTCTCATTCAAAATTGGCTTCACACCAACAAACTTTCCTTAAACTTAAGCAAAACAAAACTCATATTCATCAAGCCTTTTGGTAAATCACTTCATGTTCAACTCCCACCTGTAACTCTTAATAACATGAATATAGAATCTGTGGATCAGTTTAAATTCTTAGATATCATTTTCAACCACAACCTCACATGGCCAATTATATAAATTTATTTATTTTTATTTATTTATTCACCATAGGCTAAATCAACAAACATATGTAATGGAAAAATAATAATTGGTGGGAATAAAGTCAGAGTGACTTGTTCTATCCCTAATAAAGATTTGAATATCAGATAAATCTGTGGGGAAAAAATAATATACATGTAGCATGTATTGAAAAAACTGTTTTAAGTCTAAACAATACAGTTTTTAAGAAAAAAAGGTTTAGACAAAAAGAATACAAGATAAACAAAAATAAAATTAAATAAAAGTAAAAGACCCCAACACGACCCGCCACACACACCCATGCCACCGCTCACCACGATCATTTATCGATTTAGGAGATACATTTTAACAGTTTTTTTTATTAAAGATAAAGAATCAATAGATTTATTTTCCATAGACAGCTTGTTCCACTCCCGAAGACATAGAGATTTAATAGAAAAGATAGAAAGATTTGTTTTACAGACTGGCTTGTGAAGGTTTAATTGCATAGCTCTTTTAGGATAATTGTGTATGGAAGACTGTTTGACAAAAAGGGGTTTCAAATTAACGGGCAATTGAAAAGAGTGATGAAAGAATTTGTGAATGATAAGAAGACTGGAGTATATATTAATCTTAGGAAGACTCAGAATTTTTAAGGACTTAAACAGATCCCCAGTATGCTCTAGTTTACCGGAAAGAGTAATGGTACGGATAGCTCGTTTTTGAAGAATGATGAGAGGATTAAGATGAGTGGGATAGGTGCTGCCCCATAAGGCGCATGCATATGAGAAATAGGGATAGAGAAGAGAATAGTATAGAGTGAGTAGAGTTTTCCTGTTTACAATTGTTTTAATGCGGGATATGATACCAATATTTCTGGATATTTTTTTGCCCAAATAAGAAATGTGTGAAGTCCAGGAAAGTCTGTCATTAAAAATGATTCCGAGAAACTTAAATTCTGAAACGAGTGTTTTGGGGATGTTGTTTAGAAAAATAGGGGGTAAAGTGGTTAGTCTGGATTTGTTGGGTTTGATAAGCATAAAATGAGTTTTAGTTATATTTAAGGAAAGTCTGTTAGCCGAAAGCCAGGTTTGTATTTTTGCTAATTCATTGGTCATGATTTCAATGGCGTTTGAAGGATTATTACTTGAGCAGCAGACACTGGTGTCATCAGCAAAAAGTATGAATTTGACGACATCAGAGGAATTTACTATATCATTGATATAAATTACACTCCATACTGGCAACATTTGCGGCCAGTGTGGACTGTTACATAATAAGTAGTTATATTGCTTAAGTAAGCTGCACAGCTGTCACATGGCATACTGTGTGAATTGGGCATTGTAGAAAAATTCACTCACTGCAACAAAGTTGATTGATTGGTTGATTAGAGTTTGATGCTGTGCGTTTACTTATATGATAGCGATGTATTGTATTCCATTAATAATTGACGCTAGCACAACCAAGATATGAAGTGTTTCCAACATGTTTTAAAATAAAGACAGCATTGATACTCTTCAAACAAACTGCCCTAAGCCACAGGGCCTGTGATAATAATCACACCTGAAAATTAATATATTTTTGTATCAGTAAGGAATAAAAAAAATTGATTTTTAAGAGGACTTTTGGTATGGTATTCGGCTGCCATGCAAGTACAAAACCTTGCTTGATTACTATTTATTAGACAGAATAAAGTATCAAAGAAAATGTTTGAATTTTCATAACATACAAAATCAGAGTAACAGTTACACAACATTATTAACCTAAAATGATTGATTGATTGATTGATTATTGTTTTACGCCACATTCAGCCGTATTTCAGCTACGTAACCAGTGACATCCACAAATGCTCCCAGTTACTCTGCCACAAAATGTTCAGTCAGTTTATTTCCCATAAAAACGACTAGATGACTTTTCCTCCAACTCTCGCACTGAAGGCATTGAAACACGAGTTGAAGCAACATTTTTAGGTAATTCTAGACGACAAAGTTGAGGCAGATTAATATTTTTCCAGTTTACTTCTTCCACTCTGTGAAAGATTTTCGTCATGTGTCCTGTCTTGAGCTTCTCGTATCGATTTCTCAGTACAAAGGTTTTTCTCCGCTTTGAATAAACGACAGCTTTCAGTGGTTTGCCTGAATCATCGCTCTTTTGAACACGAAGGGTGTTGTTCCAATCAAATGCTGCCAACATTAATCGTCCCGTCATGGCTGAAAACAAAAAAAAATTAACTGAAATTATAACATTTCAGTTCATTGTATAAGACTGTAACCAAAACATGATTTTATAAAACAGTTCTGATCATTTCCAGGGTATTCCATCTTTAAGGCTGATGCTATTTTTTTGTACAGAAAAAAAGGAAAATATTAAACATTTGCTTCAGGATAGATATAAGATAAAGTTTAGTAGTCTGTGACACAAGTTTAACCATAATTTGAATTCATATCCTTCAGGTAAGGCATTTGATTTCACCACATTCATCACCCATATTTAGCATAGGACTATAGTGAATTTAAGGAACAGTAGTTAATGTTGTAAAATATTTTACCATCATAATGAAAGTGTTGCCTCTTTGGACAGTACTTCAACAGCATGCTATGGAACACTTCTAGGTCACCAGTATGGCAAAACTTAGTCAAATGGGTCATGGCTTTCAGAAGTGCAGTCTCCATGACAGCCTTTTTCAGGGCTTCATGTGCGGATGAGTTCGGCTTCATCCACGTAATGGCTTTCTCTTCAGATTTGGGCAAGTCTGGGTGCTCACATTTGTGGAATCTGACATTCCCAGACCATTCATGGTGATTTACTATGTGATGAACAACTGATATCCACTTTTCCCTGTTAAGTAAAGGAAATAAATAATAACAGATTTGTTTGACCAGCCTTCAACCATTATCCTTACCTGTGTTCATTTTAAAATTAATACAAATGCTTCAGAAAAACTGCTGCAAATTTACAAAGATATAAAAATCATGATATAAAGTGTAGATTGATTGATGTATGACATATTTATTATAAACGCTTAAATGTCTGATTTACTTTAGTAACTGTTCATCCTCGCCAGAAGTAGCACAAGACCACTAAAGATGATTGGAAATGCTTTGTATCCATGGTGAAAGATCAGTGCAATCCTTCACTGCTGCCTTTGCAGTCAACACTTTTTCTTATATTTTTGGCTACATGCCATGTATCAAACTGATGATCAATCTGTAAACAAATGGAGATTAACAATAATTAGCCATTTGGTTTATCTAGTGTACATCATACATGATTGTGCGTGTGGGGGGTGGGGGGAGGTGGGGGGGGGACAATGCATTGTGTCGATTTGAGGGGGGGATTATTTCACTTCTTTTGCATCCCTACAACCAACCACCTATGGCAGGACCAACATTCCATCATAGAATAGTACATGTATCACATTACAGTCTAATCATAACTTGTCACATTTTATTAAAAATAACTATGTACCTTTAAAATGTAAGGAAGCAATCTTGATCCCATACAATAATTCATGATTTACCTCTTTGAAATCTTTTCGCATCATACATGATACCATATTGTGGTGATCAGTTGCCAAGATAGCCAAATCTGTATTTTCTCTCTTAATCTCCTCCAGGCATCTCCGTAACCCCTCAGGCTCCATGTGGTTCGAATTTTTAACCTGAAGGCAAATGGGCACAGGATATTCACATTATGTCCAACATATAGATTGATTGATTGATTGACCTTTGGTGTTGAACCCTTGGCTCAGAGGTATTTTGATTTTTAAAAAAAACAACCTTATAATGTGGCAATTAATTTGCCAATCAACTGGTTTATTTTAGGCTGTTTTTTGAATGCCTTGTTATATTGTTTTGTTTGCTTTTTGTTTATGGAGTTAATTCACTTCTATGAGGTTTCAACTACAGTATAACCACAACAGATAAGTTGACTATTTACAATTTACCTCAGACAGTTGGACAAGTTGTAAGGAGATAATTTTGTTTGAACCTTCCTGTCCCCACCCTTTTGTGTGCATGAGTGTATAACTTCCATATTTGGCTGTATGTCCAGGGCTGTCACACCTCCCATCTCCAGAGAGTACAAGTGAGTCAATGGCTCGAACTTCATCTTGAGCTTTCTTTTTCTCATTTTGCCAGCACTCTTATATAACTGGCAGCACATTATGTTTCTGGATTTTATTAAACTGAGATTTTGATAAAAATGCTAACTGGCTGTTTCTTCTGCTGAGGCTGGGAATGCCAAACATATGAATGTCCATTGTGACATTTAAATCCATATCCAATTATTGACCCTCTTGTAAATGTTGATTTCTCCAAATTTGGTGCTCCACATTGGTTGTAGAATCTTTGTAATTGGTCAAGATTGTCTTGAAATATAATGTATTTGTTCATGTTTGTCCAGCTCTCCTCTTGTGTATCTGTGCCCGATTCCTCTTCACTACTCGCATCACTAGAGGGCAAATACGATGCGAGATCCTCCTCGGGAGCTTCTTCTATTTCACTCTCTGATTGAGGCTGTATTGGTGAGGAAGACGGCTGATGTTGAGGTGGAGGAGTGAAAACTTTTATTGGTGAAGGGATCAATGCCTTTTAAGTCTGCGTTCCGAAGGTGCGCGAGCGACCCACAGCATATGGATGGTCTTTTTGGGTTCTTCTTGGAGTACCATACTGTAAGAAAAATAATGATAAGAAAATTAATGTAGAGCAAATATGGCAAGTGAGACAAATATATTATCAGATCAAAAGATGTTCCCAAGGTAACAAAACAGTAAAACATTTTTTAATGGTAACTGGAAGAATTCATCATCTCATCCATTTATTTTGTGTTTGTAAACATGACTGATGTCTCATGTACGGGTATTAAAAACACTAAATTAAATGCATTTTTCTATTGTTGTAGGACATTGTCAAATAGTTCAGACATATACTTACAGCTGAAATTCAACTGTTGACCAACATTACACATTTTAATAGTCTCAATAGTCTGGAATGCCTTCACACCATCAACATATAAGTAACCACTCTCTGAATATATAATGTCAGTAAAACTCATTCAAACATGAATTAAGCTTTTTTAAGAAAATATTAAATTCAATGGCATTGAAGAACATTTGACTATACTCATGGTCATCAAACCAGATGTCCGGTTGTTATTTTTTTATGGATCACTGTCTGTACACTTAAACCTGTTTGACATGTTGCAATGGACTTGCAAATTAACAGATTCAGAACCTTGCACTTATTATCTGCAAATATTGACACTATTTATAAACGAGCAATGTGTGTAGCTTAGCAACAGAAAATAGTGTGACCTTAGCTGTAAACGACCTTGTTATATAACTACTATAATTGGAGTTACAGCTTCTTTGTCTGTGGTTATTTGTGCCTAAACATGTATATTTATAATTGAACAAATACCATCCATTTTTTTATATGAAATAACAACTGTAAAACTACGGACAAAATATGCTGTAGTTCTACTGCTCTATCATTGTATCTCTATTATCTCTGTAGCTCTATTTACCTTTTGTAGGTTATCTTTCTACGACGAAGTCAATGGGTGCGTATCTATAGGAACGTATATACTTGTTCTAGTTTAGTAAATTGGCGCAAATGGGCCGTAAGACCGAGGTAAGGGCATCGAATAAATGTACCCAGCATTTTATTTAGCTATTAAGTGTATTAGGTTGGTGAAGTATTCACTTAATTTACTCGACTGCCTCTCTGAGCAGGAGTTTGTCTTTTGTCCAGTCTGAACATATACATGATATTCCTTAAACATAATCCGCGGGCGATCGGAGGGAGCTTCATGTTGCCCTGATGTGTCAGAGCTAAACGGGAACAGGAAACCGGTCCGTTTGTAGTGTCTGTATTGCGTCCTGTTGTTGTCGTCCTGTATTTGTCTCGTCCTGTCTATGTTTGTTGAATGTGGTGTCGATGGTGGTTTCCTTCACCCATTGGGCTGGCACGTCGTCATATAAGTGAAATATATGAGTGAGTACGACGTTAAACCCCAATCAACCAAGTAAATAAAACATAATACGTAGTGAATCCCAGTCCTTGTATTTGGTGACATATAATATATGTTTGCGTTACTAAATAAAAGACGAGATGTTTTCAATGAATCTATCTTTAATCATTTCATATACAATAGTGCATTCCTTCGTTAGACTGGGTTCATACTCGTGTTTGAGAAGCCAGATAAAGAGTGGAGGCGGACATCTAATTTGACTTCTTATTAAATGAGACTGACTAACTCTGGTGGAAAAAGTCGGTTAATCAGATCCGTACATACCTTAAACAAAACGAGGAGCATCAAAGACGTATTTGCGTATTAACCTTAGATTTAATTTGTGTTTTGCCTTTAGTCTATTTTGACGTATTTCCGAAAATACATATGTGCTGTGGAGTGATGCGAGCATAGCGAATTTGCAAGTAAAATATTTAACAATTTTGAGATCCGATAATCATCAATAGCAATATAAATATTATTCCAGGCAAGCAGCAGTTTCACCTTTAAAACGAGACCGAATTCACATGGCGATTTGCAAAGCTAGTAACATTCATACTACTAGTATACTCAACTTACTTGATAAGTTCCTATAACATATACTGAATTTACTTGATAAGTTCCCAAATCACATACTCAACTTATTTGATAAGTTCTCATAACATATATACTCAACTTACTTGATAAGTTCTCATAACACACTCAACTTACTTGATAAGTTCCTATAACACATACTGAATTCACTTGATAATTTCCCAAATCACATATTCAACTTACTTGATAAGCTCTCATAACATATATACTCAACTTACTTGATAAGTTCTCATAACACATACTCAACTTACTTCAAAAGTTCCTATAACACATACTCTACTCTACTTACTTTTATGCAATAAGTTATCCAAGGATGTAAAAATTTAATAGGAGTGCGTCTAACGTTTGACAGACCTATTGCATTACTCTTGACTAATTTGCTCTGAAAGTTTTGACGACAACTTATCATAGTTTAATGGATATATAACAACACTCTGCCGTGCGTACGATAACATCAAGGTTCCAATTTTTGAAATTAATATAACCTTTTAATCAGTCAGTTTACAGAGTTGTCTCCCAGAAGGTTTAAGCTGAGCTAATGAGACTGTTTCTGTCACCCGATTGATTTACACGTTCCCGTACAAACACTAGCGATTGTTTATAGTTTCTGTGAAGACTGGGTATTTTAGATGCATAAAGTAAGATATCAGTGGAGACAAGGTCAAAAGGCAACGTCTAAGAGTACTTTCCGCTTTTATGATTCAGTTTATTTTGGCACTATTAGGTGACATTGCATACGGCTATGTGTGTATAATCTAATCCATATAACTTCTGCAATTAACAGTTGTGTATTTTAATTTGTATCCGTTTTCATGATTTGATTGCTATCGCAAATCCAAATTAAATGTAATAACTTCCCCTTTTGTGATTTGAATTTAATGACATATATTCAATCTCATACGTGAACACTTATTTGGCAGCAGTTCTTTTTAAGAACTCTATAAAAGGGCGTGGCTTATGCACTAGCTCCGAAGCGCACTGCCTGCCGGAGATTATAAATCCACAGAAGAATCGTTCAAAAATATTATTCATAGTTACGTATAACTATCTCAAATGTAGACACAACATATAAATATAATCTCCAAAAAAAGAAACGCAACATTATTTCTTTATCCAAATAAGAATTTTCAACATCATTTTTAAATACAGAAATAAGCATCACATTATATTGAAACTAAGCACACTGGTTGTTCAGATTTAGAAGTTCATTAAAATGTCAAAATTTATCCCATTCAATTCCATAGCTTTCAGATGACGTCGATGTAAAGTCAATGTCTGTTGTGCCCACCATTAATTAACCTGTAACACATTACGGACCGTCTCGGCATAGACATGATCAATCGACGAATACGCCTTTGCGAAATTCTCCTCCATTCTTGCTCAAGAGGAAACTGCAGTTCTATTTGCGGCGCTGGATATCGACTGCGCACGCGTCTATCCAAATCATCCCACCGATGTGCTATTGGGTTCTAATCTGGTTATTTGCACGGTCAGGTTCTGGTTCTTTAGAAACTAAACAGTAGCATGAGCTGTGTGCGGCCGAGCGTTTGCGTGCTGAAAAACTGCTCTACGGAGGTCTATTATGTTTATTAGTTTTGACGGAGACGGTTTCTGACTGTCTGTGTCGATATTCTACGAATACCTGGGACCTGTATACCTGGGACCTGTATTTTACGAATACCTGGGACATTAGTTGCGGTTTCCGTTGCTGTTATGGTGTGGTTTCTCAGATGAAGTAACCGGATGAGGCGATCTTGGGATGCTATTGTGACCCTAGGTCGACCAGAACGTTGACTGTCAGCTGTTGAATCGGATTGCTGGTACCGTTGGAAGAGCCTGGAAATCGTGATCCGGTGGACATAATAAAATCTAGTGACTGCATTCCGGGTAACTGCGCCTAGTCTTGGCATATCGTAGCAGGTTGGACAAACAATTTAACAACTGCATTCAATTGAACGGCTATGTGTCTTTTATACCCATTAAACTCGCCGAATGATTAGGCATGATGCGCAGGTGTAACTGCTCTAAGTGTTTCCCTAAGCCTTCTTCGTGCAGCGTTACACGAAGACCGACCCAAAATTCACATGTGACCAACAGCTAGTATCCGGTGCTTAAATTCAATTATAGGACTTTTACATTATAACATGATCATGTTGTCATGTCTCAATTACGCTATTTTTTGGAAGAATTCATCTTTTAAATTTTGTTTGTGATGTTGCCTTTCTTTTTTGGGAGAGGATATGTTTAATTATTCTATTTTTTAACGTAATCGGTCTATAAAAGTGGCACAACCCTATTTCTATCTGGCGTGAATATATAGAATCTGCAAGCACAATTCATAAATAAATAATGATAAGTATTAAGTCCAAAGCAATTTAATAGGTTCATTTGCAAATGAAATAATTTTAAAATTAGTGTATTGTCATCAGAAGA
Organism: Mopalia ciliata; assembly: GCA_034783835.1. Classification (NCBI taxonomy): domain Eukaryota; kingdom Metazoa; phylum Mollusca; class Polyplacophora; order Chitonida; family Mopaliidae; genus Mopalia; species Mopalia ciliata. The sequence continues at coordinate 9,717 of JAVFBW010121241.1, forward strand.
TGTATTGAGCGACCGTTTTAATCAACCTACCTTTAAACTACCTTCACAACGCAATGAACTGATTATAGTGATTCATTACGATGAATGTAAAATACTCACAACCCATCTTTCACAATTCCCATGGGCCTTGCTACCTAATAGAATCGACCTTCCAGCTGAACGTTATATTAAGAGAATATTTCGATATTTATGAAGACATAAAACTGCCACACATGACATGTTTATTTCCTTATGTCTATAGAATATCGATATCACAACGGCCCGCTGACGAGCCCGTGACAGGTTTTCCTAGAATTGGTTCAATTGGTTGGGCTATATAAATGGTCTGTGGGATAGACCATGCACTAAAGTCTGCTGAAGCTCACTTAAAGAGATAACTGAAACCTATTACAGCTGAAACCATAATAGTATAATTTTATTGTTTGTCTCTAGCAAAGAAACAAATATGTGCATTTAGCACAGATATTTATCTCACATTAACGACAGTAATGTACGGAGTGAAATTTGTGCATTCTTTTCTCTCTTTCTCTTTCCTATAATATAAATACTTATTATCCGTCAACCAAATTCGTTGTGTTCTGATTGGTCAATTTGCAAGGGGTAAAAACCCGTACACCCCTGGAGATTTCGAATATCACAAGAGTTCACGCTTAATATAGAAAGAAACATGGCCGCCTACTGCATTGTCAAGGCAGCGCTAGTTGTCGGGAGAGGTAACTCGGACGGCAAAAATACATCGTACCGCCGCATAACCTATTTTCTTGTGGTGTATTAGTGAATAATATCGCACATACTGCTGCTTGGCGGAAAATAAATTCGTTATAGAGGTTTTTCTCAGGGTGTACGGACTTTTATGACCGTCCTGCAAGCTCTCACGCCCCTTCGCCTGCCGCTCAGGGCGTACGAGTTTGCAGGACGGTCATAAAACTCCGTACACCCTTCGACAAACATCAATAACTAATAGTGTCATTCATTCACGTATATCTGCTGTACACAGGACGACTAGAACAGTTGAGAAACAAGTATATTGCTAGTAAATCCAAAGGAAAGATTTTGTTTGTATGCACATGTGTCTGCCATTGGACAGCTATCTATATGATTTTTTTATGTCTCATTTAGTGCCATTCTGCATGTGAACATCATTATTGTCCTTACTTTTGACCGCGGCTCAGTTGTCAGCGTATTGCGCCGCTGATATTCCTCCGACGAACGTTAGCGGTTTCAAGTCATATAATTAAGATTAATTAAATGATGGAGTCTCGCAAGGTGATAGTTGAATCTTATTAGGGGAGCTTACCATCGCCCAGATAGTGGTACTGCAGTAAGAAATACCAAATTCGGGAGATTGCGGGTTCGATTCTTGGCCGTTTTCTGCAGATGTGAATGCATATTGCACTAAGCCTGAGCTCAGAAGGCGATTTCCAAGTTGAGTTTTGTCGACGATTAAAAGCGCTAATAAAATCAACAGGTGTGATCTGTTGGCGAAAAAACTTTTTGTTGCCGATAATCAGTATTATTTGAGGCGAAACATTACGCTCGATAAAAATATAATTGCCTGGGCTGCACTCAATAGCAGACGGTGGTGTCATACAGTTTCCAACATGAAGAGCTAATGGTGCAATCAATAAATAATGAGATTTAGGGAGATCATTATTATCTTTTTTCAGGAGCAATTATAAGTTGGTAAGTTACAAAGACATGAGGACTGATATGGATTTTAAACTTCTGGATATATTGGGCAGCGACGTTTCGATCTCGATACTAAGAAAACGATCTTATTATAGACATCGAAACGTCGCTGCCCAACATATCCAGAAGTTGAAAATCCATATCAGTCGTCATGTCTTTGTAATATGATAAATTGTTTTTCACATAAGTGAAACTCTTTTCAACATAAGCAAAAAGAATTTCAGATATGTAAAAAAGAATTGTAAATAAGTAAAATAAAAGCAGCACTAATTCAACATATGTAGATTAAAGGTAGAAGTGATAAAACGGCTTGCCACAAAACCCTAGGTGGTCATAAAGTTCTAAACTTCAGTAACCTCTATTACACTCTCGGGAGAATTACCCCACGAAATTGGAGCTCTTTTGTACATGTGTTAAATAAAATGGTATTTTACACATGTGAAATCCTTTTTACATATGTACAAAAATTATGTTACATATGTAAAACAGATTTGTGAATATGTAAAATAATAAGGTCTTTTAATAACTGAAAATCTTTTTAACATATGTAAAAATAATTTCACACAAGTAAAAAATAGTTATACATGAGCAAAGAAAAAAAACAAGAATTTATTAATAGTATAAAGGAAAAAGTGAAAACAACGACTTGCCGTATTTTATATATTATTTGTAATCTGTGAATTATATAGAAAATATTACAGCGTGAAGTTTTGAAGACCATAATTATTGCTCTGTCGGAAGGACGACTGTGCGAACTCGAACGGCAGATAGACGGTCAACTCCTTCTACGTCGGAAAAATGTTAAAATCCTTATTATCAATAGACTAAATTGGCATTAAAACGTTGCAACCATAATAAACCAGATCAATAAAGCCTTTATTATGGGTGCAATGTATAATAATTACAATGTATATAATATAACATTGATAATTAGAATAACACAACCATAATTTGTAATCAATGAAGCCTTGCGTTATGCGTAATTATCAATGTTATATACATGCACAAAATAAGATGAGTTTTTATTAATCAAATCTAAGAATAACATTTCTTATAAACTAGTCACATTGTGATTATCTGTCTCTTTACTTACCAACAAACTATTTTGAGACGGGGAGTACGCATATGTTTGATTCCTTCTTTTTTGACATGATGATTTTAACAATTGAGACTCGTGTTGCTGCTTGCCTGTGGTTGTATGACAGCCCTCGCCTCTTTTCTCTGGGGTATTGCAACAGATTTTCAAATTAGTTATATAACCCACTAGGCCATTACCTCAATCCGGGGTATCTGTTATAATCTGTGTTTGCAGTAGACGTCCGCTATTGAATCTGTCAAACGGAAGATAACAGACGTCACCTCAAAGAGTATAGTCAGCGCTAGGGCAAAGTTCGGCGTTATAACAAAACTGCGCCGAAACTCCACTGATATATGACTAATATAAAGATTAAACAGTTCATGAGTTCGCTTATTTATTTTACCTTAGTGAAAACAATATTCGCATATGCAAAAAGAAAGTTAATTTTACATGTTGAATATTAGAAAGGTTATTGGTTTGTATGGTGTCGCACTGGCACTGGGAAGCCATTTGCAACCTCTCAGCTTCCAGCATCGCCAGAACTCGTCCATACGCAGCCATAGGCCTACAATCCGATAACCTATGAATATTTGTACCGTGCGGCGATAATAGTTAAAGGTCATTGGATTACGTTGGACTTTTTGACGTCACACCAACGTCATGTGTTCAACTGAAAAATTTGGCTAAATTTCGTTACGTCAGAAAGATATTCATTTTGGCGTGATGTCATTAAACAATGGTTTGACGTTAATTCAAGTTCAACTGTATTTATTATAACGTAATCCCTCATTTCAAAAAGACATATTTAACGTTATGACGTCACAAGCCTTGACGTCATACTCGTTCATTAGCAACGCGAATGTTCACAATGTTTACCGGCTAGATTTAGATGAACGTCCGTTAAGGAGGCCAGGGAAGATTACAGAATACCGCTGTAAGTCAATGCTACTATGATATATGGACACACCCGCAGTGCCAACAATTTATTTATTATATCCTTTAATTTGACTCTTTTTTTCACTGTTTTATCAATCGTAGGTGTAACATGTAGGTTTACGAAGTATGCATAACTGTTTAGGGCCGTTGGTGTTGTATTGCAAACTTACAAGGGTTTGATGGGGTTGTATGGAACTAGAAAGTGGGTTAATTTGATAAGAGATTACTAGAGACATCATCATGCTCAGTTAAAAGAGCAGGCCTATAACGCGTGTGTTGTTGAAGTCAGTTATCTCCACTTTAACATAGATATTACTTGCCCTTAATTTAAGTTGTTGTGGGAATTTGAAACGAGAACACATGGAATGACCCTTTCACGATAAATGCCACGCGTTTGTAGGTCTTTTGTGTCTTGACCACGCATGTATGACATTCAACATCAAACGTATGAAGATTGCTTCACTTGTTTAGTCTGCCTTCCTTTTATCTTTTGTATGAAGTCAGTTTATATTTTGTTCTCGCATGCTTTAACGGACATTAGATTAGTTTATTGTTGCTTTGCTTATGATAGACCATAAAGTTAGATATTTACAGTATATGGTCGGTGTTCAAAAGTGTTAATTATTTCCATTTGGTTAATGTTTATTGCCAATTAACGCGACGATTTAAACCGTTGATGTTGTAGTACTTAATAAGGTTTTGGTTTATAGTCAAGTTATAGGATAATCCCTGAATCCCTGTTTTGGGCTGGTTGGTGTTTCACACCTAAAACCTATCGAAGATACTTCGCTAATACAAACCAGTTGTGATTTATAATTTCCCGCCAACCAATCGTAAAACAGCAAATTCGGGTAAGCCCTTAACATAAAATCCCTGCACATTGCACTATGATATACCGTTGGGAGTAAGCCTTAATTGTAGTGGCAACACGATATCGTCATTGGTGGATACCATGATACGTTAAAGCGATACTCCGGCTACAATAAAATGCATATAGATAAAACGGACATCATATCTTGTGTTCAATTGTGCTCTCTAATTTTCTCGTCGAGCTATATCCATTTTATAATTGAATCTTAAAAAATTGGTAATGCACAAACTACAGTCAAATTTATCCACGCGGCCACATCTACATAATTTTATCATTAAGCAGAAGAGCTCCACAAATATTAACCAATAAAATATCTTTCATTTCAAAGTAGGCGCCTACGTCACGAGACCTGTAGAGTCGTCTGTTTAAATCTTTGACAGTTCACCTATATAGGTCATTGGTTCACACATGTTATTTACCCATAACACAAGAGTGTTAGGCGCGGGACGTCAGGACAGTAGTATAGTAAGAGCAGCTGAGGTCGCATTTATTAGTACATAATAAGGAACGTTTGTGCGTTACCATGTAGTAAAGGATTACTACATATTAACGTGTGCGGTAC
>JAVFBW010121252.1:0-14852 GCA_034783835.1 Mopalia ciliata
ATGAGTTTAATAATTGTGATTTTTCTATCCAAAAAAAATCGGAGAAAAATCGGATATATGTTTTGAGAGGCCGGCCATTGCGGCCTATCGATTTTCAACTTTCACCATGGGTTTAGATGGGCGGGATGTATAGGGCTAAGACGGAGGAATTAGCCCTATTCAGTGTGCTACCTGCAGTCATGATGTTTGTTTTCTGAAGGTTTTCAAATTTATTTTTGCAAAGGAAGGTAACTTAATCAGGTCAACTCAGGTGAGAAATTAAAATACACTGTATAACTACATTGTATTAAAAAGTGAGGAAAGAAAGCAGGAGTTCGATTTTTTTGTATACCGTCCGGTATGGTAGCAAAAAATAAAATCAGATAAATGGCTTTCGGCTGTATAGCATATGCTATATAATGACGGTACCTGGATCTACTTTCGGCACCAGTATACACTAATTATATACAGGTATTTTGTTTTAAAAATATCAAGAAGTAAATTTATAACAGTTAACATAAATATTATTTTAAAGGACAATCCGATAGTCATTCTCCTGCGATATATGATGTTTTGGTAGGAAATCTTATGTGTTTGGCTAGGCCTATGTTAGTGACAAAAAAAATCGTGTACTAGTTACCAGAGTTGTCGATCTTTGTGCGCGCTTACAAGGAACGATAACTCTGAATGACATATCTGGCTAGCAGACAGTCGTTTCCTGCCATGTTACACGCGAAATGTCAACGGCATCAAGAGTTGCATTAGGCGCTTCAGTAGCTTTCACAATCACTATAATAAGTTATGTACACTACAAACAAAAGCTGGATCGCGAGGTATGTGTAAAAGGAGTTCTACTCTGTTGTTGCATTCAATCTTGGCGAAAGATTCCCGTAGTATAATCAGCATAGACTGAATTAACGATATCGCGCCTGTAGGCCTACTGTGGGCCCAGGTATCGTCATTGCAGTCGTACGCTTTATAATTTGTCAATTAGATTTAGATCCAGGTACCGTCATTATATATTATAGTGTATGAAATACTGAAAATGTCAATAAAGGGTAAGGCTGCATTGACGATATCTGGAATTAGATCTACCCTTTTTATATACTCGAACTTGTTTGAACATCTACCCCATTTTTTTGTGGCCATTTCATATGTCCCTTATCAACGCAATATAAACAAGCCTTAAATCATCCATATGTGCTTGGTAAGGTAATAAAAGATTTGGTAGGGTAACAGTCATTTCCAATAAATTGTTGTTAAGGCTGGGAGCAGACTAGAAGGACATATTTTACGACCGAAAGGCAGAGCAGTTCCTATGTTCCTTGTGTAAATTTAGAGCATGTTTTTATGGTGTTGAATCCGTTGATAATGATATCGGGTAGGTAAGACATCATTCAAGGCTATTCTGTCTTTAACTAAGTTGCACATTTAAGTCGAATTATATTCACTCAAATTTTATAAAGTCAAGAATGACATCAAATTTCAGGTATCTTTTATTCAGTATTGAGTAACAACCATCTTTAAACAAAATCCAGGTATGGTACCGTTATTATATAGCACATGCTATACTGAACATAGCCTAACGAGTAATGACCATCATGGCATTTCACACATTCAGTCTTTATAAACAGAAATTACCTGATGACACCATGCCATATAAGACTGAAGTGTGTTATGTCCTAATTTCATAGGCTTAATTTGATTGGTGACTTACACCAGTCATTGCAGTTGTACCACACACTGCCTTAGGATAATTCACTTAAATTTTATAAATACAGTAGCAAAGATTTACATTTCAAGAATATTCATATTTGACTTCGCTGTGCAAATTTTTTTAAAAATTTGATTTCTTCACTTTTTTTGTTATTAAAATATATGTGTCAAACGTTTTATAATTAAGAAAAGAATACACAGTGTCAATGTTTCAATAACATTTTTTTGCTATCAAGCACTTACAAGCCAGGCAACCACACATAACCATACAATTACTAAGCGTTTTCCTTAAGTCAAAAAGTGGACAAATTAAATCATCCTTCATTGCAAAGAAAATGAATATCCTTGAAACATAAACTTACTGAACTTTTATAATCAGAGTACCCTTGATTATGACGTTAAACCCCAATCAAACAAACAAACAAGTATTACCAGGGGTTTTTATAGACCAAAATTTTTCATCAAACTCAATTTGATGTTGCCTAAAACTCATTATTTTTAGCGCGCCTTCAGCGAACAAAATGTATTAATACTCAGTTTTACTAACTTTTCATGACACTGGATGGAGTGAGGAAAACTGCGGGTCATCCACTGTAAATTCTGAATTTTATACCTCGCCAGTGGCCAAAAGAAGCAAAAACTTTTCTAACAAAACTGAATATCAAATTTAAGAAAAACTCAATTTGTCGTTATTTTTCATCGGGGTATTTCCAATAAAAAAGTGTCTATAAAAATCCCTGGGGGACATCAGTATTTCAAAATGTATTTTACCGGATCTATCTTAATCGTAAGTATGTTGGACTACATGTAACAGGGATTGTAATATGGGAAAATAATTTCATGTTATTAAAAAAAAAAACAAGCAGTGAATATTATCAGTTTTTGTTATTTAACACAGAATAGTGAAAGAAAAAAATGGATCAGATATTGTTAGGTTATCTCTGATCACCGACCCTGGTTTCCACCCTGGACTGATGCTACTGATGTATCACACCGATCCTTTCCCCATTTTAAAGGAATAGAATGTCTGTGTATCAGGGATAACTGATAAATTAGGCCATCCCTAAAATTACCTGAGTTGGCAACCCTACAGACCCATCAAAAACTGATAATATTGAATCGGTGGTTTAATTTTTTTTATATATATTATAAGATATAAAATCTTATGAAGCCAAACCTTGCCCGAGCTGATATCTCTGTCTGCTTACCATGGTTTTTAAGGTTCATTACCGGAAAAAACCCAGATATTTTTAAGGATGGCCTTATGGTAAATTATTGTGCTTTTTGTATCTGTCATGAGTATTTTTTTATTTTATTTTTTTCTGTGTTGACAGAAATTACACGAGGGTGTTATCCGTGATGTTGAGAGGCAACAGAAGAGTAAAACACAGAATTTAAAGATGTTACAAGACCAAATTGAATTAACCAAAATCCTTAAGGCTCAGAGAGATTCTGATATGGCTGAACAAAAAAAATCAGATATGAAGTGAGATTTTGAATTTATTTCTTAACTTTTTTTTTTTTTTTTTATACTAAAAAAAAAAAAAATTAATGTTAGAAAATTTATCATATGTTTAAATGGTATTTATTTCCATAAGGAAAAAAAAATGAATTAGTGAACAGTTATGTCCTACATCTATATACACACCCCTCCAAAATTTATCATTGACTGTGAGACACAAATAAACCGACAAGAATTTTGATATATTCATTACATTTTGTTTTGTTTAACAGATCAATCTCCAGTTGACCGTAGCCGCAGTATTAGATGAGATGTTCACAGATGGATAAAATAACTTCAGAAATTGTTTATACTTTAATATATCATATTAGAGCTGCAGCAAAATGATTCCTTTTTTTGTATTGATCTGAAATCTCCATTTTTTTTAAAGTAAAGCATCCTTGCATATTTTGTAAAAAACAAAAATGTTTTACTTTGTTTTCTTACATTTTTGATGATAAAAAAGCTTGTGTATTGTTTGATTCTGGGATGTCAGTTTACTTAAAATCCTGACAGATAAACGACATTCAGAAAAAAGTCCTGTAAAGGATGCCGGGGCAGGTGAACACTCCATACTAATTTCTACTTTTTAAAAAATAATCGGTATAAACTCCTCTACGTCAGCGGGTTTATATTTCTTGCCTCTGGCTCAAGATTTTTTTGTGGGGAATTATTTTTAAAATGTATTTTTAAAAGATCGGTTAAAAGCGGTTTCAGTTTTTGGGTATAGCTCCCTGTCATAGCCAAGCCTGTTTGCTTCTTTAGTTTTTAGAGATTGTATGCCTAATCAAGGCTTAAATTATTTTCCTAAGGATATAACACTGTGATAAATCAATGGGGTTGGCCAGTGGTTAAAAAGGGAGATAAATCTGTCGCTTAAATAACTGGCAGTGCCACCTAAGTCATTAAACTAACCATTCAATTTAATTGTGTGTTTATACCATGCTATTGTTAGTCAATGGTATAGGTGACAATTTTGGTCATATGAGTACATACTTATCTCCTCCTTTGCCCAATTCCATTGAAGAAGAAAACTGCATTTTCACCAATGTGAACAAGCAGTGGCATTGATAATACACTACCAATACACAATATAAAACAGTTTGCAAGGATTTGCAATCATGGTTATCTGGCCAGCCTTCTGATCCTACTTGATGTACAGGTCAAAGGTTAGAGTTTTCTGCAGACCTCGGGGGTATATGAGGGAGTCGCAAGATGTGGCTCTGGCAATCACAGGGGTGGTTTGTACGCGATTTCATCCTGGTTTTCCACTCTATTTTAAATGGCAGTAAGGCATGGTCACTGTGTTAAGTGGACAATCTGTCAGTTGTCATAGAAGTGAAATACCCATGAGTATGGGGTTTACCCCAAACAAACAAATCTGAGAGGACACAGATCTGAGAGGAAATTGTGATCTCAGACCCATCAAGAAATGTGGTCTTTTATAACTTTCTGCTGCGTCTTGTGATTTTCCTGTCTTTTCTTTGTTTCTTGCCAGCAGGGGCGTTTTTCTTCACCTGCTGGAACACCCTCATGAGTGAATATTCTTAAGTATGGGGTTAATATCACAATCAAATAAACAAAACTATCAAGTTTTGACCAGAGTTTCGGTTTGGATTTTTACATTTTCTATTCCACGTCTTCACTACTGATGATTTCGAGAAAAAAAATAAAAATACAAAATTGTTTATCTTTACAAGTACCAGTATTGATAAAAGTCATTTTTGAGGCCAAATATTGGGGCCCAGATTCATGGGGAAAATATCAATTCACCTTTAACCAATTAAAACTCAAGTAAGTTACACTTTAATATCTGATATTCGAGACAAAAGGCTGTCAATTTTTGTTGTTTTTTAATTTAAATTTAAAAACTACTTTTATTGAGTAAAAAATACAAACAAAAATAAAGAGCTCAATTATTTATTCAACACATTAAAGATTCATCTGAAAATATAAATATTTTGAATATATGTAAATATATAATGAGATTTCTTGGTATAATTTAACCTGAATTTATTCAAATTTTTTATTTTTGATCAAATCAATTAGAAATTTTTGCAGGATTAGAAACAAACAATGTTGCGCTATCAGCCAACAGCACAATTAGATGGAGTATTGATCAACACTTTTGAGGGATTCCTGATCAACACTTTTGAGGGAGTCCTAACAACAATTAGTTAAACCATGCCATGATGACTAGACTGTTAAGGCAAACGATTTGATCTAGTCCCCTGTTGGATGGTACCCTTAAAATAAACATTGGATGTATCCATCAGTCTCTGTCTTTAAATTGAGAAACATTAATTGGTACTTAGAGTACTAAACTGTTTTTTGAATGGAGGCATCTTCTTTCACGCCATACTTAAGGTTATTTCACTTATATGCAGAAGTACTAGCTCATGAAAAATGCAACGAATGACCATCGCCTGGCAGAGGCACAATATAAAAGAATCACAGTATGATACCGATTAGATTATAAAAAAGCAGGGAGTTCCAGTGCGAGGAGTAGCAAACAAATCAGGTTTCTGGTATGTACCATAGCTTGAGAAGCATCCATGCCTTAGTGGTGTCAAGTTTCAGTTAAGAGCAACACAGAGACAATCTAGTGGGAAGTCTTCGTAATTTGTGTTGCCAATGACGTCAAATGAGGTTTCTGTCATCAATACGGAGGTTTTGTGTTATGACTTTGTGATATCAGAATTATGTCTCTTTGTGAAATGACGTTGGCACAGTAGGGCAGCTTGCTATTTTTTAACATTGTGGGTTGCTGGTTTCAGGAAAATATAGCTTTAAACTGGTAACTTTTGCATATAATAATATTTTAACCTAGGGGAAAAGGAAATTCATATGGCTTTATTAACGTTTACCGGTTAATTTGAAATTTTCCCTACACCACCCAGGTTAAAAATCGTGGATTGGCCCTCCCTTGTCTTAGATCAAAAACGTTATTTCAAGTATATCGTTCTTTATTGTTGTAAAGATTTTACAGCAAATGCCTGATTTGGGCCGAAACCGCCTCATATGGGTAGAAAAAAACATAGGTACGATGTAAATCCAAACCAAACATATGAAAAGTAACATAACCCGTCACCTGACCTGTCACCGACCAACCCTAAAATATAAGGTGAGGCTCTAGGGTTTACTGTACATAAGGGTTCACGGATTCTTGATAGACCAGATTAAGCGCTGTTTTTATCACGTCTTTGACAGTAACGGTCGATAAAAGTTGCACCGAGATTTCATCATAGTTTTGCTCAGATAAAATTTGAACAATTTCCAACCACTGGCTCCGAGGTGTTAAACTGTCATCAAGTACCATTTTCTTCACCCTCCCTAAAATAAATAAGAAAGCATAGTGATGATTAGTTGGTTAGATTTTTTATGCTATTAATGAGACTTTTAGTTTCATTCACTTTACCAATTTCATTGAATGCTAGGTGGTCTTAGAGTATCTATATTTTGGCCCATAACATGTAAAAGCAGGTGGTCTGTCCTGTTAAACAAAAGAGGCTTAATATTTAGCTTTGGGACCAAAACTAAACTAACCTAAACAATAAAAGACTGAAAATGATGGAGCGTTGCCATTAATCATGATTTAACCCCTCTCGTTAGAAGCCCAGTTGCTCGAAGCGCTATTAAATTTATTCCACTATTGTGACTTCACGTTATTTATAATATCCAACCTGGTATAAGGAATTTAAGCCGGTGTTAACGGCAAATTTCAGTCAAATGACAGGCCCGGGTAAATATCTCGTCGTAGAATAACTCCAGTGTTTTGTGTCTTTTATTGTAATCCTGGAGTTTCTTAAAATTGTTCTCACCTGAAGATTCGTTCCAAAGCTCTGTCAAGAGTTGCATCCCTTTGTCTGGTTCTTCTGATGACTTAAGTAAAACTTGAACAGCAACTCCCAATGGTAAACAACATTTCTCTGCTTGTAGAAGACATCGGGCTAGATGTAAAGCTGGATACACTTCCAGCATTTGCTTATAATCCAGGGGCAAAAATAAGCTTCTCTCTGCATGGTCTACAGCGGCTTTGATGAGTGACTGTTTCAACATGCTAAATACTGCAGCATGATTTTCCCCTAAGCTGGTGTAAATATTCTGCGCCAAAGCTTGGCAGGAACATTTACAAGTCACTTTACAAATGCAGTACGCCTGGATGATTTCGGCCATAGAGACTGACACAGTTAATCTGAAAGAAAGAAATAAAAACAAACTGTTCAATAATTTGTTCAGTTTATAAAGTACTTGCAAGTGAGTTGGGTTTGTGTAAACAAATTGAGTAAAAGATCACAAGCTATTTATTACAATGAAAGGTGTGTTTGTTTTGTTTGATTTAATATATTACCAGAAGTCTATCAAGTAGAAGTATGAAACCAGCCATTACCCAGTCTCAACGGCATTGTGACCAACCGAGCGCTGATTGATGAAAAAGCGCCCCCTAGCGGGACAGACAGAAATCTCTCTAAGGACATGAATTGGGTGTGGAATCATGGGTATTTCATGTTAATGCTGTTTCTGCCAATTTTCAAAAGTTATATTTTACCCATAAGGCGTCAGTGGATTCTGAAATTCAAACTGCGCAAAATTCACAATGCCGTTTGGACAGGGTAATGGCTGATTTCATACTTCTACTTGATAGACTTCTGATATCACTCAAGGGTATTTCACTTGTATGACCATGGATTGTCCACTGCACACATTTCCTTGGAAACCTTGTACAAAACACCCATGCAACTGCTGGAGCCGCTTTGTGTGACTCCCTCATATGCCTGATGGTTGACAGACAGAGTCTATCCCATAAAAAGAATATTGGAGTAGATTTAGTAAGTTTACACGCTAACCACTAAGCCATGGCTACAAGGATAGGTTTGTCTCTGTTTTTCATTCCTGAAGAATAGAGTCCAGGAGAATAATATCTTTGAACATTTTATTCCACACTATTTCTCAGACACCTCTATCAGCTATGATTTGGTTCAGCATCTTTACCACCCTGAGAGCTTTCTGCAGTCTAGCCTTGTGTATGGCTGATTTTTGTAATATGCTATCCAAGGTTTAGGTTGTTAAACAGGTCGTTTGTTATGTAATTTCTGAAGAGCGAAATCAATATTTTTTTAATGAATCTACCTATAAAAGGCAAATTCCAACTTTAAATTAGGTTGCGAACTTAATGCCAGTTAAAAAAAAAATTGGGGTCAAAGAACAGCATCTTAGTAACGGAGCTACATAATTTGCCTGTAAACAGATGTAGGGAGAACTGTTGCTACAATCTATACAATGTACAAAAAGATATCTGTATCACAGTGAATAGTCAACTGTTGAAAGAGAGTCTAATATTTTATATGACACCAGTCATTATCATCAGTTTTCTGAGCTTACACTTCGACCTACATGAAAAAGCTGCCAGAATAAAATATCTTTGACTAGGAACTGGAGTTTTCTTTAATGAGCCAAATTAATAAAAGTGGCTAATGAAATCAAAGCTAAGTGGTCTGCTCTTTTGAACTAATAAATAATGTTTCAATTGTGCCTTCATATATGTAAATATCTCAGTGAGAGGATATCGTTATTGTGTGTTTATAGAAGAGAACACTTCACATGGAAGATAAAATATAGCAGCATCACTCTCTTTCCCTATCTGTAATGTAGTTACCTGTCTTGGGATATCCAATGAGAAAGAAGATCCAGTCTGTTTTCATTGAGGGCACATTGGACACATTCTAACGAGAGGACCTCATTGGGGCGTATACCAATAGCAGGGACAGATGACATGAGGGCATCACAAAATGACAGCAATGGGCTTCTCTGCCCAGGTCTTCCTCGAACTTCTATACGAATAAAATACAAATATTATTATATACAGATTCTTTGTTTCTTTGTTTGATTGGGGGTTAACATCATACTAAAGGGCATTTCACTTACATGACGACAAAGTGTCCACTTTACACTGTTCCTTGCCAAAGAACAGTGGAAAAATAGAAGGAAACGTGGTATAAATCTTTCATTGTAAAGAGCTTTCACTGTATATTTATATTTGAAAACAATTTCATAAATGATGATGTCATGAACTAAAATATTAAGTACTGCAGTCAATTATTTTTTCATTTGAATTTTATCAGTGGCAATTCTGCCACAGTGATATAGCTGAAAACGCAAACTGACCAATATCTCCTAAAAGTCAATAAAGTTAGTTATAAGATAAATACTAAACTGGTTATTATTATTATTATGATATTAAACGCCTCTGTTGCAGCTTCTCTGCTAACAATCAGATAACACAATAAACATATAAAGCTAGAAATAGTAGCAATCTGTGAAGAAAAGATTTTTTCTTTTAAATGTATCGTTGTTATATTTTCATGGAAGAATATTTCGGAAAGGTTCTTATAAGCTGATTACTTTAACAGAGTTTAAAAGGACCTTGGTCAACAAAATAACTCTTGTTCCAAGGGATATTATTAAGTCTTAGTAGTCTCATACACATTTAAAGGATGGATTTCATCAGTTTTCAATGTTTTTAATCATACCTCATTAAGTTTGGGGGTGATTTGGAATTTGTCTCGATGCTTTGAAATTATTTTATGTGTGATATTAATTACATCAAGATGTGTTTTACTTTACCCTGTTTTAAGGTTATTTCATTCATATGATGACAAGTCAGCCAATGAGTGAAGGAAACCACCAATGGTATCCATGACAACAACCAATCAGAAGACACAATACAAAGACGTCACAAACAGAATGGATTAGATTTACCCATAAGCCCTCCCATCTCACAACTGCAATTCTATTAATTGTAGTAGCCCACCTTTAAATTTGGAAAGAGTAGCCAGTGTTCGGAGGATTCCTTTAGGACTATTGGCAGCATGGACGGCTGCCTCTTCATACTTCCCATCCTCGAATAACTCATTGAACTTTTCAATATAGTCCAGCATCATTTCAGCCTCTTTCTCTTTGCTGGGGTCATCATCATCAAATGTGGAGTTTGTACTTGGTGACCCCTCTCTGCCTTCTTGGTCACCTCCCTGTACTAATTGTTCCGCTGTTAAACCAAACAAAATAGAACAGAAAAAAATTTAAACCGAGACAGAAAAAACACCAGAACCAGACAAACTAGAAATTGATGGCATGTCATGCATTGGCCAAAAAGATTTTATGCTTACTATGTTTGAATGAAATATAAAACAATCAGTAGACAAAATAATAGTACTATGTGCTTCCGATTAAACCATGAAACGGAGAAATTTATTCCCCGGATCTGGTAAAGGTAAACATTGCTTTGCCTGAGTGGAGTTAAATCAATAAAAGTACAGATCAGTTCAAAATAAGGGCTTAGTCTACTGTTTTATCTGTTGTATATGGGCATTCTTTTTTAATCACACTAAACTTTCAGGGACATCCCAGATGTTCGTAGAGAGTAATCCTTATTTCACTGGACAGTACAATTTAAACCCCAACTTTGAGTTCTTTAGAAATAGATTCTTAGGCAGGTATGACCTTCATCTAACACCAGTGACAGTACAAATGGTGGCTGCCCTAAGGGGACACGTAAAGAATATGGTTTGTTTCTTTGATGGATTTTAATGCATATGGAACTTGACCATGGTTTGTTTTGTTGATTGGGTTTTATAAAAAAAAAATATTTTAAAATAATGTTAAAAATAAAATGAATACACTGACCTCGCTCAAGAAGAGCAGCAGCTTTTTCTCCAGCAACCTTTGCTAATGCATACACCACGGCATCTCCCACAGTTTGATGAGGTGGTTTGTACTGGTTATAAGCCTGTGCTGCTTCTACCGCTATCTCCAGTCTTTCTTGCCTGGCCCGATTCTGTTTGCTCAACAAATGTAGTTTGTCTCGTTGTGAAACCTTTGTGTTAAGACTGGTTTTTAATTCGTCTTTCCGAGATTTTGGTATGTATCTCGTCTTGAAGCTAATGCTTAGCTCCTTGAACTGGCGATCTAGTTTATCAAGTTTACTGTGTAACAAACTAAGGTCTGTTGACTGTTCTAGAGTAAGGCCTGAAATAAACACAACAAAAACAGCATTAATAAGTGAAATACATCTAGCTCTTGTTCTGTTTTATTATTCAGTAATTTCAGCTTAAAATTTTATTTGTATTATTGGTATTATGATCATTATATGATTTAATAAAATCCATTTTCAATCTTTTACAAATATACTTATATTGTCAACCAAATTTTTCTGTTAACACATGCTTGCAACTTTTCAGTAGTATCTTTGAAGAATCCACAATCGTCACTACAAAATATTGAAGTTAAAAAAACAATCCCACAAAAAGGAAGATTGAGCTCACATGACTAAAAGTTCCCTTCAACATTCTCCCAAATTTAAAACTTCTTACAATTATATGTAGATTTGTCTACAAAATAATTTTATTCCTACAATGTTAATCTTGGACAAAACTTGAGGGGGCCAAGTTGAGAGTAATAGATTTTTAAAAAGTCAGAATATTGACAAAGTGAATATATTTCTGTGGTCACTTGGTAATAGTATATTCAGTACCTGGAAGCAACCGTTTATCTTTCTTCAGTTCCTTCTTCGGTGGCTCCAAGATGTCTTTCTCTTTTTTCTCTTGTTCAAGTCTAGTTTTTCTTAAAGCTTCTAACTGAGCCTCTAACTTGGCATTGTCTTTTTGTATAATACTGTTCCTGTTTGAATCAAATATAATAAATAGAAAATATATTTAAAACTAGTTAATGGCAATCAAAATATGTCAGCAAGTTTTTTAACTTCGTTGAAAAAAAAAAAAAAAAATTCAGAGATTTGAATGAGTGGTACCTTTCCCATAATTTACAACTTAGAGTTAGTTCAACAACACATCTGGTATTTGATCATTGTTTCTGCTTGAAATAATAATATTTAATGCAGATTTGTAATTTGGAAACCATAGCGCCTTTCTCAGACATATTGATATTTTGTCAAACTGAATACGGCTGTTAATTAATATAAATTGACATTTGTTGAGAAGGTTCAAGGGAGAGAGGACAGAAAACCAATCATCTGACTTTATAATTGTCATGATAACCAGAAAGGATAACTCTCTGTGGTATCAAGTTGGTACAACAGACAACCACTTTCAAAGATAGAATTACCTCCCTTGACAACATTTCAAGTTTCTCAATGATTTAATTCCATGTGAATTGGTATGGACACATTTAACAATGTCAAAAAAGTCTGATTTATAGATTTGTTTGTTTGTTTGATTGGTGTTTAACGTCGTACTCAAGGGTATTTCACTTATATGACGACGGACACAAATACAGAAAATCACAAACAAATCTGCTTCCCGTTACACCAGGGCAACAGAAAGCAACCTCTTTTCTCGCCTATTACGATCGATCGAGGGAGCCGAGGGAGTATTCTGCAGGGCCATGGCCCACTCGCTCCCACACAGGGCCAGATTTATAGAAGTTTGCTTCAATTAAACATGTTACCTTTCTTCCAACTGATCAGCTCTTCTGCGGTAATTTCTTAATGTTGAAGGTTCAGAGGCCATTGCCTTTAACTTTCCTGTTAAAAATACCACCTCTTTTTGGCCCTTTTTGATAGCATCTATAGTGTCCTCATACTCCTTCTTAATACTGGTCAGAATAGGTTTGTAGGATGTCACATATTCAATGATCTTTAAAAATGAAATTAAAAAAGAGCTGTGTTTTAAAAAAAGAAATGGTACATGTAAAATTTATACATCAATGTTTTTTTGTTTTTTTTTTCTACATAAGGCACAATTCTTGCATTGTGATTTGGTATAATTCTTACCAATTAGGAAATAACATGATTTGTAGGGAAGGCTTATATTCAGACCCTATCCAATTTGATTGGTCAAGTTAAACATTTTTGAACATTCAACAAATCAGTATGCCACAAAGCAAGGACATTCATCAAAACAAATCATGCCAAAATCATACACCTTTTTTAAAGGTGCTAAGCAGTTGGACTGCTAAACCACATTTAACTGCTGTCTCAGACTCAAAAATGTTTCAACCATAGGCATGACACAGATCGTGGGGTGGATTTAACAAAGTTTTTCTCTATTTTCCACCAATTATAGACAATACAAGGTTGTCCTACCAGTAAAATATCCTTGCCTATGAAATTATAGACAGCAAACAAATGATCTTAACCAAAATATTATAGTGTACTGACATCATAGTGACACAACAATATGTTACAGTCATAAACTTCAGACACTTTTTGGCAATTTTTTTTTTTTCTAAAAAAATCCATTAATTAGATTGACAATTTTTAGCATTTTAAATGGACAATGTGGGCTTAAAAAAGTTGTTTCACTTTTTCAAGTTTGTCAACGTCAAGATATATTTTGTATTTTATATAGCCCACACAAATCTTTCAGTAATTTTGTTGAAAAAATAAGGCTCTGTTTTTTTGCAAAATGACCCATATTTTTTTCTGTAGACATTTATTTTAAGTTATTCAGTATTCTTTGATCTTTAATAAATTTACCTATTTGTACAGGCCTGTGCTGTTGGGGAGAACAGTCAGAATGGGATCTCCCCATGGTTATGCAAACTTGAATTAGGAGGACCGATTCATAGGTTTCCCAATTTTTTTGCAGTCTTCCTCTAATTTTGACAAAGTTTGTAATCCAATGTTCAATAATGATTGTATGTCAAGGCAATTTTGCTGTATTTTCCACTAAGGCAAATTCATGTAGTTAAAAATTCAGCAAACCAGGGGAAAATGAAAATGTTAGGTTATCTCACAAAGTTTGAGAGGATCCATTTTCAGGTAATGCCGGAAAAGTTTACAGCACAGGCCTGTTGTATTTCCAAGCATCCAAGCTTTTTAAAAATATATATGTATACATAAAATGATAATGCCCATAAGTTTAACAAACAACAACTACAAATAGGTTTAAATAAATGTTATCAGGTTCTGTAATGAGAATAAAGGTTAAGCTTTACAAAATGTTTACCATGTCAAAAGCTGCTTGATGAACCACATATCTCTGCTCTAAATTAACAGGGCTCACATGCTGCAGCTCATTATCAACGTACTCTGATAGGTTAGTGAGAAATTTGCGATCGAGCTCACTGGTAATAATTGGAGGCAGTTTAATAAATGCACTTCCTTGACTGCCAGGTGGACTTCGAGAAATTGGACGAGACATTTTGACTGATAAGGTGACACAAAACTGAAAATAACAAAATTTAAAAGATGTGAAATTTTGTATAGTCTGAAACATAGGCCTACACAATTTACATGTATATGAATTTGTTAACATATTGAAAAAAAATGATTAAATTAATAAAATTAATACAATTGTTAACATTGTTTGGCATGGATAATAATACTAAGAATTTCATAGAGAAGCCTTTATGCTAAATTAAGAAATTGATGTTAGTAAAGCTTATATATTTAGCTTCACAATTTAATAAGATTTATCTAAAATTATTATAGTGTAATAATGCCTCAAATTATAATCGGAAGAACTAAATGATCAAAATGGATAAAAAAAAAAACAAACAAAATATATTTTCATTTTATTTTATCCCATCTTTTTTCGATTTAATGATAATTTTGTTGGAATTTCCGAAGGTGTGGTGTCGCCATCAAGGCCGTAAGAGAGTACCCAATGATTCTAATAACCTACAGGGGCTATCTAAT
>JAVFBW010121263.1:0-14852 GCA_034783835.1 Mopalia ciliata
CAGCACCTGTCATATTATTCCGATGATAAAAATGAATTAAATAACTGTAAAAGATGCGAGTTGTACCTTGCGAAAGTTAACTAAAAGCAATTTCTTCGATAATGCATTTCATTTTTCTATTATGGAGGTCGACTAATGCAGATAAAAACAGACACCTCATCAGTGTCTGTAGATTATCAAGTGTTCTGAATTGCCTTTTATCTTGACCAAATCATTTGCCGCTTATCTATTTCTATACTTAAAGACAGCTATAGAGATCAATACATGTTGTTGTGTGTTTATCATAGGATTAGATAACAGGACTATCTGGATGATCGTCAAGCTCATGCGAATATTTTGTATGTTTGTTTATTTAATTGGGGTTTTACTTATATGACGACGGATTGTCCACTTCACACTGCACCTAGCCTTATTACGGTGGAAAACCGAAAAGGGATTTCCGGAGCCACTATAGGATTTGCTCATATACCTGATGTCGACAGGCGGACTCGATCCGGTGAACGGTATAACGAAGCAGGTTCAGTTAACTAATCGCATATGCTACCACTAAGCCACGGCCGCGGGCTCCAATTAAATGTTTGTTCGTTTGATTGGCGTTTGGCGTCAGACTCAAGGGTATTTAACTTATAAGAAGACGGATTGTCCCTGTCACACTGTTTATTGAAAAAATACAATGGAGCCCAAGAATGGAACCTATTGATAACCACACCTCGATAGCTGAACCACACCGCGTGGGTCACTCCTATACAAGGTGGTCGACAGAGGAATTCTAACCGATGGACGGTACATCGAAGTAGGATAAGTGTGCGTACATGCTAGTCACTAAGCCACAAGTGCGGGTACAAACTCCTGTGAAAAATCGTTCACTAATTGTTACAAAAACTGTTTGAATAGAAACTGTATTTATCTGTCTTGGCCAAACGTCCAAACTATGTCAATCTGTGTAATGTATTAGTGAATTAAAGGGAAAAAGATACATTCTTCGAAGAGGGACCGATCCCGACAATATTAAGCCCTGTTAACTACCGTTCCTGGTAAATCATATACTCAAATAAAGACTTTGAAAATGTTTCGTTTTAATAGAATATAATTTTGCGTTTTATATTCATATGGTTTTGAACGATATGTGTGGACTTGATGGATCGGGCAAATACTGTCACAATAATATCATCAGTTTGGTTCTGGAGATATAAATATTGTCCCACTGAGAGACGGATATGGATTTGACTTGACAATTTGATTGGACAGTCATTGTAATGTCAGTAGAGTTGTTATCTCGAAGACATCCAATATACATAGCAATCGTTTTGCTCAAACGAAAGTAAGAAAAAATCACGATAACAAAGCTTCTTTTTTCTCGTGCTATCAGTTTCATCTCCTGCAGTGGACATATATTCAATGAACTTTTACTCCGGGTTTCTAACGGACAATGTTGTTACCTAGCAGACGAGAGTCGCTCTTGGTATGAACTGTACTACACAATAAATTAGCGTTCTATTGATATTTTTAGACAATCAAGCAACTCGACCCGAGGTACCCTTGATGCATTGAACGATCTATGAGTTGTATTCACAACAGTTAAATGATATATTCAAACGTAACTAGTTTTGGACATCTGAATTAAATGTTTAAAATCCATGTATTGGCAACCTGCTTCCGTAATTCCGTAATTCAACGGACAAAACATATTATTCTTTAGTTTTTGGGTCGAAACTATTTTAGTAAAAACATATTTGTGTTTAGAAATATACAAAAAAAAATAAGACCCGACAGGAATCGAACCCAAAACCGTTGGGCTAGATCTACATAACTTTAGTTAACGTGGGTTTCCCAGACCACCCAGCGGATCGCTAGTATCTTAGATGCAGGACCCAGCTTTTACCATTCTCTGCACAAAAAGCTGGTCTAAGAGAGTGTTTTCTCGAAAGTAAAAACAAAAATTATGTCACCTTTTAAACACCGTTATTATCTTACAGTTGTGCTTACCTGGTGTATTTTTATGAAACTCAAAATTTCCTAACAAGCCACACATGCTATTCCAAACTGCAAGTGAAGTCGTCAAAACGAACTAGAGCAAGAGAAAAAACGTTTGGTACGAAAGTCTTGAAAGACATGGCATAAATTACAAGTCAATATATCTGCAGAATTACCAGTACAGCAGTTTGTATTTAAAGCTACCAGTTTGATTAAAATGATTCATTATAGCATGCTGAGAATATGAGTTTTACTCTTCATTCTTACGTCTTTTGTTACCACCAAAGTAATATCCTAATACTTTGAGAGAGTCATATGATTTCACCGCAATATTAGCTGTGGAGATAATGTTTCTCCTCACGTTAATCCCTTTCAGCCACCCACGTCATCCTTGGTCTATTCAAGGTTATCTAAATGGCGTAAGTTAAGTGTGTCAAAATTAGGCGTCATCCAATTAACACAATATGGAATTAAGTTGAACAATTAAGCTTACTGCATTTTGGGGGATTAAAGGAAGCTACTGTTTAGATTTAAAAAAATGGCTTGAAAGCACTAGAGATAATACTGCGGACATAAACTTCTTTATAGCTGTTTTGTACAGAACGGATTGACTGAGAAATACTGATGTACAAATAGTTTTGGAATTTAACATGTACCTGCTTCCCGAAAATAGATCACCAAACACAACTACCAAAACACGTATTTAAACAAAAAACGTAGTAGTCTATGGAGCCTTCATTTGTAATAAATACTTCAGAGATCGATTAATTGCTAACCCAAATTCCCTATATCATTGGCACTGTCTTTGCTGCATTCGATTAGTCATGCAGGTGTCCGTGGTATATGAGCTGTATTCACCATGGACAGATAATATATTCAAACGTTACTAGTTTTGGACTGAATTAAATGTTAAAAATTCCCAAATTTACAGGCCTTCGAATACCTTTTTAAAAAGAGTCTAAACGGACTTTAGTTAGTCAGTATGGATAAATACAAGTCCAGGCCGCCTTAGACTTAGTTAAGACAGTTGGCGTGTGAAGAGTCATTGTCCCGAACCAGTTTAGACTTTAAGTATATATATTTCATTGAAGTCGTTTACTCGGCTTTGCTGAACATGTCTGTGGTAATATAAAATTTACCACCAGATCACTCAACTAAAGATTAAACTTGGAATTCCATTGAACATTTTACTCTTCCTCGGTTTAGCGTGAATATGCGTGACCCTCTGGCAGGTCAAACAGGTCATGGCAGTAAAAAAAACGTCCAAGACAATAAAAAAAACATGTTTTTCTTGGGAATTAATTGAACATTCGTGGAAGAAAAGGGACGCTAAAGAATAGAATATATTCGTTCACAAAATTCCTTAATGAAGTAGGCCGCTACACTGCTCTAGTGACGGTAAGCATGAAATCCAACAGGAAGCTTGTGTATTTAATGACAACTAAATTATTATAAGCTAATTTGCCGAAGCAAAACAAAACAAAAGTGCAGTATTAAACTGGAGATTCGAAATATACATTGGTCAGCGAAGTAAACAGATACATAAACGGGAGAATTTAAGTATATATTAAATATTTTTCAATTAAAATCTCTTTAATATAATTAAATATATAGGTTTGGGTTTGAATTAATGTTTGAAATGTTTGCTAAGATAAAAGTTAAGAAAGAACAGTTCAGCCATATCCGGAATTCCAATGTCAGACATTTTGACTACTTTGATACAAGTAAAGGATCCGTTTCAGGCGACACTAACCATACAGGCAATTCCCAGGAAATAGATCAACTCAGTAACAATGCTCACTCTATTAAGACACATTTCAAGGATCTCCCGTTCTCTCATCATGACATCAAGAGAAAACCCCTGATTGGAAAGCCTCACCTGGAAAAGCGGTAATATTAAGATATCAGATTTATTTAAGAAGACCATGAAGATATGGTATTTGTGTTATCGACAGCGTTACCACATTAAGTGTCACACCTAATTAGTTATCGATCTGTTGAGTAGAGAAATTCTTTACAACTGTCTTGAACTAGTTGTGACTTTACAGTAGTAGGCTTAAGCGCAGATCCGTCGATTGTCTGGAAACAATCATGGTAGTATTGACAATTTTATTGAAGGAAAAGGAGAGGGATTGGCCAATAAAACTGACTTGCGTCTTTGGACTTCATTTAATTGGGGAAATGATGGCCGATCGTATATTTCAACTTTGTTTACTCTTGGTAAATTAATTCTAACCGTTTTAATCTGACAAAAGATCTGATGGGCAAATATATTCCGTGTTGACATGTCGTTTACATTGACCACAATGATGGTCAATACAAATGTATAATACCTAATAGTTAAGAATTATTATGCATGAGTTGAAGTTAACTTGGTCTGATCGTACTTCCGGTAACGGTGTAAAGATTACTTCTATTCCTTCAAAAAGCAAGAATTTCACAGTTGTTGGAATCACCCAGTTAAATATGCGGTTCATATAAAAGTCTGCACGCAGAGGTAGATGAAAGGTAAATTTAGTTACCTTTGGTCTTTCCGGAATATTACCGACTTCGATTAAAAGAGAGTCTTAAAATATAGTGCAACTGTCATCTTTACTAATCAACAAAAAATACATAGAGAGTGCTGTACTTTGGCCTCATAATTTTATAATCGATCACAAAAGATGCTAATCACCACTTGGTGTTTAACTGATTGGTAAGAGTGTTAAACATGTCGAAACACTCTACGCCCATTTCCGTTCCCGCTTGGTACATAAACTCGAGCGTGGAGTGGATCATTTCTCTGGAGCGAACTCACTTGGATTTTCTTTCACCATATAATTGAGTTATCCACTCTTCTGTGTTGATATGATGACGTCATTCGAGCTACATTATTACTAACACAGGGACAGAATTTGTATTTGCATCAAGTCATACATAAGAAAGGAACAGATTTTTCATATGTGATTTTCCCAAGAAACTGGCTGAGGGCTACATAAGGCAGTATATCTAAAAGGACCTTGATAATCGGTGCCTATGCACTTGGTAAGAATCGACACATAATTGTGCTTGTCAATATCACAATCTGGCGAAAACAACTCATAAGCCCCCACCTTTTTAAATCTTCATTATCCATGTTGTATTATCACGCTGAATCTCTTTAAAGTGGTTGATTATACCTATCCAGTCATGATTGTTCGTGTTAACTATAAGTTTATCTCACACTCACTTTCGTTGCTTCTCCAGTAAGGTCAATATAATCCTTCTTTGGGTGAATCAACGTGCTATGTTGGCATAGATAAAGTATTGGAATGGTAATTTCAAAAGATAATTAATGAATAGGAGATCGATACATATACATGTATATACATATATCTTTCTGAACATTTTTTCTGGGCATGATCTTTCGTATATTTAAATTTCATTCTTTTTTTTTTGTATTGTTTTTCTTCCGGATGTATACGGATTTGCCATAATAAAGTCTGTGGTTTGCAGTGTTACATCCCATTCGGACCGTCAACTTTTATAAAGCTCTTCAAATAAATGTTTGATAAAGCGTTTGTGACATTGGCTGAATTTTCTGTAGTCGTTTTCTTGTAATTTCCTTTCTTCAAATGTCGACACGTTTTGAATTATGTTCCATAGTCCTTTGGAAACATCGAGTGGGTGGTGGGAATAAAAATACCAATATTAGTAAACTTCACCATGTTATAAGAAATATGCTGTATTCAGACGCAATCATATCTGTTTGGTTATCTGTCACGGTGACAACTAAGTCTGATTACTGAGAGAAGAGTAACTTTCTACCATAGTAAAAATTGAACTGACTGTCTCATCAGCTGGAATAAACGTGAACAGGCTTGTGACATCACAAAAGGTGGCAATTCTAATAAGCTTAACACCAGAAATGTTCTTCTCAAAATCCTTGTGACGTGGTGTTCTGACTTTCCTAACACAGTTTTAATAATGGCTACCAGCTCTACGTTAACCGATGACGGATTGCTTAATGAGCGGTTGTATAAAATGAGGTGTTCTTAAATTGCCAATTCCCCAAGCTAAATATTTTGTTTGAACATTAATGTATAAAATGTCTACTTGCGCCAATAGTTGTCGTCCATGAAATGTTTAAGTCGGTGTTTAACGCGGTCGTTCGTCTAAACTGAGCATGGGTTGTAAGAAAGAGTCATACCAATATTGGATTAGCAAGTTTAAAGCAATTTCTTAATCTTTGCGGAATAACTGTAGCAAAACGAGTGCGGTGTTCCTGTTGTAACTGTCGTGTCTGCAGCCCACAGTTGGTAACGTCAGTTAGGCAGATAATAGCTTAGTAGAAGGTTGTTAAAAATACATATATGCATGAACATTATGATACAAACGCAATATACTCGGGGTAAACAGGCAACAGTATTAACGCCCCTAATCGATCAGGCTTAATAGCCTTAAGACCAAAAGATATCATTCGACTCGTGTAAATGGTGCTGCGGGGGCTGGAAGTGAGCGTCATTTTGCCCGGATGCTCTCACAGTTTAAAGGGAAAGATCACTAATTTTCAACCTAAACTTATTATTTTTATTGCATATTTTCAGTGGTTGACCACCAGTGTGTCCGTTTGCTTATGGATAAATTGGAAGACATCTGTAACATCTCGGCGTATACACAAGTTTGGTAATCCAAGCGTAATGTTAATATGTCCTATACATATCAAAATAGCTCTTTTAGTAACACATATGTTTAGCGTGTTTTCAGCTGTACTAAAAAAAATCCGGTTTTTAGTACCGGATTTTGATATGTACAAGTTTGCTTTTGTTGTTTCGCTTGGTGATGGAACCCTCCCTTTCAGCTTTATATGAAAGCATCCATCCGAGCAGGAAATAGGCGACAGCCACGATTAGATGACATAACTACGGTGTTTTCGAACAATGATGTCAGTTCTGCTTTTTAAATTTACTAATTAACGGCTATTCTAATTCGATTGCAAGTGCAGTACAGACGGTTGTCTTTGAATACATGCAATAAAAATAATAAGTTTAGGTCTAAAATCAGTTATCTTTCCCTTTAAGGGTAACATGAAGCCGATGCGTTTGTGATGTCTTTGGGTTTTATCATGTAATTGTCCCGTGTTGTCTTTTATTTGTTGTCAATCGTGTTAAGGTACACCTTCATAGGAGTAAAATAGCATTAATCACACGTTAAAACCCAAACGAAACATAAGGTTGCTACTGAAGTGTATTCGCTTAACATATTTACACCTGGTCAAAATCGAATTGCGTGGACAACATTGACTTCTGAGAGAATTAATAAAAACACGCATAACTTTAATAACTACCGGATCGGACCGGGGAGTTTTCAATGTGCTTAAGACAAAAGTGCTTCATTCAGAGAGATCTACAAACAACCATTTAAGTATTTCTTAAAACAATAACATAACACTTCATCAACAGTTCGCTGTTTTCTATTCCAACTTTATATCCCTAAAAATAACATCTTTATATTATTAAAAAAACTTTTGATTTGCAGCAAGGTTGAGCGATTGTTTATTACAGAATTTTTACATGTATCGCTATCCTAATCATCAATTATCTTTTGAAATTACCATACCAATATTTTATCTATGGCAACATAGCTTGCCAATAATAAGGATTACATTCAGATGACTTAGGAAGCAATGAAAGTAAAATAGTCTGTGATAAACCATTGATTATAGCCACTAGGGCAGCGTCCTTGATTGAGGACCTTTGTGAACGAACATATTTCATACTTTAGCATCCATTGTCTTCCACAAATGTCAATATCAATCTCTTAACAGAGTTGTTGACTATACTTATTCAGCCCAGGGCCTTTGTGTTTTTGCAGTACACAAATAAACCAATAACAAACGTCAAAGAGTTTATAAGGTCAAAGTACAGCATTATCTATTTGGTTTTATTCGCTGATAAGTCATGAAAGTTGCACTATAATTAAAGACTCGGACATTTCCTTGAAGTAAACAATCTACAAGTAGGACCAAAGGTAACTCAAAATACATTCCTTCTGCTGCATGGAGTATTTTCTATAAACAAAATATTTACCTGGGTAATTCGATCAATATCAACATTCTATCGTTTAAAGGATTGTAAACTATCAAATCACTGTTATCGGAAGTTCGATTACCGGGAGGCTGCTTTAACTCATGCATAACAATTCCTAACTTGCCTTTATTATAGAAAGCTTAAATATATTTCTTGGCAAGCACTGCGACTGATGTAAGCGACATGTTACTATGGAATGTATTTGCCAATCAATCTGTTTAAGCTGAAAACAGTTGGAATTAATTTACCAGAAGTAAACAATGTTGAACTATATGTTAAGCCATAATTTCCACAATAAAATCAAGTACAAAGAAGCGCGTCAGTTTTATAGGCCAATCCCTTTCCTTTGTCTTCAATAAAAATGCCAATGCTAACATGATTGTATTCAGACAATCGATATATCTGCGATTAAGCCTACTAGTGTAAAGTCAAAACTAATTCAAGATATTTAAAAAGAAGTTATCCTATAGATGTCCCCTAATAAAGCGATGTTATGTTGAGACAATACCACCTCCTTGGAGAGTGTAATGAAAGGTGCCTCGGTAAGCACTGTTATTCATGTAATTCCCGTATAGAGTGTATAGTTAATGTCGCATGAACCGATTCCTTTTTTCGTTGAGTGTAAATGTCTAAAATTTGAATACCCGAATATGTTCGAGTTGTTCTTACATGTTATCTTTAAAAACATTTCGAACATTAATCCAGACCTATATATTTAATTAGAAATAAATAACTAGTAATTAAAAATATTTAATATGAGCTTAAAAATACAGTTGTTTAGATATCTGTTGACTTGAATGTCCAATGTGTATTTGGAATTTTTCAATTGTATACTGCACGGTTTTGATTTGTTTGTTTCGCTTCCAAAAATAAACCTAAAATAATTTATTTATTAATAACTTGTCTTATTTCATTAACTAGCTCATATTTTTGGCAAACTTTTCCGGGACATGAATTGTGAAATATTATTTAATATGTATGGCACACATGTCTCGTATATGATGTGCGAGCTCGATACATCACAGATAGCTGCATGGAGGAACGAAACGCACTGGTACCTAATAACAGTTGCCATAGTATAAGATATTTGGGTTACAGTAAATTGAGCTATGAAGAATTGATTAAGAAGGAAGGCACAATTAAATTTTTTTTTGTTTTTTTTTTAAATACGTGTTTTGGTGGTTCCGTTTGTAAATCCCTTTTCGTGAAGCAGGTACTTATAAAGCACATCAAATTCCAAAACTATTTGAACGACCGTATTGCTCAGTTACCGCAATCTGTACAAAACAAACCCTGCGAATATGACTGAGCAAGAAGTATATGCGTCAGCATTGAAACGATCATATCTTGTGCCGTCTTGTAGAATTTTGGAATCATCACAATGGTTTCATTTTATGCCCCAAAACATGTTGTATGCTTAGTTGTACAACTTTACTCCATATTGTGTTAATTGGATGATGCCTAATTTTTCCAACACTTAACTAATGTCATTAAATAACCGTGAATGGACAAAGGATGACGTGGGTGGTGGTAATGGATAAACGCAGAGAAAAGCATTTTCTCCACGGCTTATTTCGGGGTGAAATGATATGACACTCTCAAAAGATTAGGATATTAGTTTCATAGTAACGCTAATCGATTCAAAGCAGTAGCATTAATACAGACATAGATTAAACACTGATCTAATGTTGTAGTAGTTGTTCAGATATATTGACTTGTAATATGAGTTAGACCTTTCTAGATATGCTCTAGAAACGTTTTGTCTTACACTTATTCGTGTGATCGTCTTCACAAACACCTTGGTATTACACGTGGGGCTTGCTCAGAAACCAAAATTTTCATGAAAATACACCCTGTACCTATAGGTACGCACAACTGTAAGATATAAAATGTGACACTAAAAGTGACACTATATTCGTAACTTTTGAGAAAACACTCTTTTAGACCAACTTACGTCGATAGAATTTTAAAAACGTGGTCCACATTTACTACAGTTATTAAGAGCCCGGCGGTCGTGAGTTCGATTCTTGTCGGGTCTTGTTTTTGTATATAATTTTCTAAAAAAAACAGAATTCTTAGGTGATTGAATATTATGACACGAGTGCATTATACTCGGGGTAACCAGCTACAGCATTATACCCATTTCCGTCTCCCACAGACCGATCAGGTTTAAAAGTCAGAACCACAGTGCAAAATATAAGAACAATAGAGTTCATTCGTCTAAAGATTCTGCGGTGGTTGGGATGGAGCGTCATTTTGCCCGGGTGATCTCACAGCTATTATGAAGCCGACCGAGTTAGCAGTTCAAAATATATAATTTAAAAAAAAAATAGACTTTTAAACCGGTTATGAACTTTACTAGGCCCGCGGCCGTGGCTTAGTAGAAGCGTGTGTGCTTACTAAACTGAACCAGCTTCAATATACCGTTCACCCGATCGAGTCCGCCTGTCGACCATCATGTATATGAGTGAGTCACATGTTGTAGCTGGGGCAATCGCGGGAGTGGTTTTTTCGAGGTTTCTTCCTGGTTTTCTACCCTACTAAGTCTAGTTGCAGTGTAAAGCGGACAGACCGTCCTCATATAAGTGAAATACCATTGAGTACGACGTTAAACTGCAACCAAACAAACAAATAAATTTTAATATAGTTTAAGTACTTGCAAGACAAACTTAACCTTAATCACTACTGAATTGGAGAGCACTGGGGGGAGGTTTCAATGTGTTTAATACAGTTCAACCATTAAACTATTTATTTTAACAATAACATAAAACTTCATCAACAGTTTGTTGTTTTCTCTTCAACTCTATAAGCCTGAAAAATACAATCTTTATATTATTCAAAAACCTTTGATTTCTGGCCAAAGGGAGCTATTCCTAGTTACACAATTTACATGTATCGATCGCCTATTCATCAACTATCTTTCGAAATTACCATACCAATATTTTATCTATGGCAACATAGCTCGTTCATGGCAATAAAAAGGATTACATTGGCCTGACTTAGAAAGCGATGAAAGTGAAATAGTCTGTGATAAACCATTGATTACCGCCACTAGAGCAGCGTCCTTGATTAAGGACCTTTGTGAACGAACATATTTCATACTTTAGCATCCATTGTCTTCCAAAAATGTCAATACCAATCTCTTAACAGAGTTGTTGACTATACTTATTCAGCCCCGGCCTTCGTGTCTTTGCAGTACACAAATAAACCAAGCACAAAGATCGAGAATGAGAAGTACAATTACTTAGCGAATTATATAGCCGTGTGTCCCTGGTAGGTGCATCGGCAACTATTAACAAGGACCGTTAAAGCACACGACCTTCATCATTTATGACATTCTTAGCAAACAGAGTTGCGTCAGGTGTTGAATATCATCTTGTGTGATCGATTATGAAATCAAAGAATTTATAAGGCCAAAGTACAGAATTATCTATTTGTTTTTATTGGTTGTTAAGTCATGAGAGTTGCACTATAATTAAAAACACGGACAATTCCTTGACAATCTACAAGAAGGACCAAAGGTAACTCAAAATACGTTACTTTTTGCTGCATCGAGTATTTTCTATTAACAAATCATTTACCTGGGTGATTCGATCAATAGCAAACTTCTATCGTTTGAAGGAATGTAAACTATCAAAACACTGTTATCGGAAATTCGATTAGCCCGAGGCTGCTTTAACTCATGCACAACAATTCCTAACTCGCCTGTATTATAGAAAGCTTAGATATATTTCTTGGCAAGGTTTACGACTGATGTAAGCGACATGTTACCATGGAATGTATTTGCTGATCAGATCTGTTTAAGATGAAAGCGGTTGGAATTAATTTACTAGAAGTAAACAATGTTTAACTATTTGCTAAGCCATAATTTCCACAATTAATTTAACTACAAAGAAGGAGGTCAGTTTTATTGGCCAATCCCTTTTATTTGCATGTCAATCCTACCATGATTTTATCCGGACGATCGATAGATCTGCGCTTAAGCCTACTAGTGTACAGTCGCAACTATTTCATGATAGTTATAAAGAAGTTCGCTATTTGACAGATGTTAAGTAAGTATGTGTGTCCCTTAATCAATGTTACATGAACTGGTGCCTTTTCTCGTTAACTTGCATCAAGTTTAGGCAAAATGTCAGAAATTTGAATTCGCGGATACGGTTGAACTGTTCTTACATGTTTTCATTAAAAAAAATTCGAACATTAACGCAGCCCTATGAATTAGAATAAAATAACAAGTAATTAAAAAATATTTGATATGAACTTAACTGCAGCTGTTTAGATATCTGTTGACTTGAATGTCCAATGTGTATTTCGAATTTCCACTTGTATACTGCACGGTTTTGA
The DNA here is from genome assembly GCA_034783835.1 of Mopalia ciliata. Taxonomy (NCBI): domain Eukaryota; kingdom Metazoa; phylum Mollusca; class Polyplacophora; order Chitonida; family Mopaliidae; genus Mopalia; species Mopalia ciliata. Next base: position 12,366 of record JAVFBW010121263.1, read on the forward strand.
TTTTTTTGTTTCGCTTCCAAAAATAAACTTAAAATTAATTTATTTGTAATTAAATATAAAAGCTTCGTGTTTGAACTAATGTTTAAAATGTTTTCAAGAATGCTGTTCAAAACTTGTAAACAACCTTCCTTATTTGATTAACTAGCTCATATGTTTGGCAAGCTTTTGTCGTACATGAATTGCGAACTATTATTTAATATTTATGGCCTACTTGTATCGTACGTATGATGTGCGAGCTCAATACATCGCAGGCAGCTGCATGGACGAATGCTACGTACCTAGGACTGTGGCCGTGATATAAGATATTTGGGTAACAGTAAATCGAGCTCTAAAGAACTAACTATGAAGGAGGGCACAATAAGTATTATGTTTTTGTTTAAATACATGTTTGATGGTTGTGTTTGTAGATCTCTTTTCGTGAAGCATGTACATATTAAACACATGAAATTGTACGACCGTATTGGTCAAATATTAGAATTTCCACTGACAAGCTTAACATAATAGAGTAAGGTGACTACTCCAAAGAAGGACGAACAATTCATATGACTCAATATTTTGGTTTATTATCAAACCATCATCAGGTTGACTTCCTTTTATACCCTAAAACATACTGTATGCTTAATTGTTCAATTTTACTCCATGTTGTGTTAATTGACGGACGCCTAATTTTGCCAGCACTTATAAACTTACGTCATTAAATAACCGTGAATGGACAAAGGATGACATGGGCGGCTGAAAGGGATTAACGCTAGGAGAAGCATTATCTCCGCAGCTTATTTCGCTGTAAAATGACGAGGCACTCTCAAAAGATAAGGATATTAGTTTCTTGATCAAAAAAAGACAGAAGAATAAATAGTAAAACTAATCGATTTAAAGTGGTAGCTTTAAACATTGACTGCTGTAGCCCTTGTTCAGATATATTTACTTGTATTATAAGTCACATCTTTCTAGAAATTCTTTACAAACGTTTTAATATAAGCCATGCTAACGTCTTCACAAACACCTTGGTTTTACATGTGGGGCTTGTTCAGAAACCATAAATTGTATGACAATACACCCTGTAGCTATAGGTAAGCACGACTGTAAGATAGTAAAAGCGTTTAAAAAGGGACACTATATTCGATACTTTCGAAAAAACACTCTTTTATGCCAAATTTATATTCACCGAATGTTACAAGCATGGTCCTGTACGAAAATCGAAGAAACGAGCAGTCAGCTGGGTAATCTGGAAAACCCACATTTTCTACAGTTATTAAAAGCCTGACGGTCGTGGGTTCGATTCTTGTCGGGTCTTGGTATTGTAAATAATTTTCTAAACTAGAATAGAAGACACTTTCATCTCATAATAAGCGAAAAGACTTTTGCACATTGGATTACTAATGCATCGTAAAATTGTATTACAAACACTGATTTTGCAGGTATTTTGCTAATACGGTGATTTTCACGTGTTACTTCAGACATTCAAAACTTGTATCGTTGGGGTCTATCCGTCATGTAAGATATACGTGAATTTTTAGTTCTGGGTTAGGGATAATACAAAACCCAAACCTAAACCTAACAGTGATACTAGCATTAAACCTGACACTGAAATTCATGTGATATAATACATGACGGACTGACCAGCGATTGGTTATACTGTCTGTCCATGGTGACTAAAAGTCTTAGATTATTCATTGCATAAAAGGTGCGACGTCGCGTTGTCTAATTGTCTAAAACATATCAATAAAAACAGTATTTATTATGCTGTACAGTTTATACCAAGAGCGACTACCGCCTGTTGGGTAAGAACATTGTCAGTTAGAAATCCTAGGTAAAAGTTCATTGACGATATATCCACTCTATGAGATGAAACATTAGCATGAGAACATAAAAGCTTTGTTGTACTATTAAATGATAAAACCTATCCATCTTGACAGAGGCAGTTCATCAATACAATATCGGGTTCTTTCTTTTTTGAGTTTGAGCAAAACGATAGCTATGTATATTGAACGTGTTCAAGATGACAACGTAACTGACATTGCAATGAATATCCAATCAAATTGTCAAGTTAAATCAATTTTCGTCTCTCAGTGGGACAATATTTACATCCCCAGAACCAAACTGATGCTATTAATGTGACAGTATTTGCTCGATCCATCAAGTCCACACATATCAATCAGAAATATATACATATAAAACGCGGAATTTTATTCTATTCATACGGTATACCTTCAAAGATTTTATTTGAGTATATGATTTACTAGGAGTGGTAAATAGTTAACAGGGATGAAAGGTATCGGGATCGATCCATGGAAGAGGAATATGTGTTTGTCTTTTATCTTAATAGATAACAAATATATCATATACATATAAAACGCGGAATTTTATTCTATTCATACGGTATACCTTCAAAGTTTTTATTTGAGTATATGGTTTACTAGGAGTGATAAATAGTTAACAGGGCTGAAAGGTATCGGAATCGATCCATGGAAGAAGAATGCGTGTTTG
>JAVFBW010121274.1:0-14852 GCA_034783835.1 Mopalia ciliata
CGATGGAGTCCAACAAGGGTCAGTCTTTGGGCCTCTTATGTTCGTTTTTTTTTGTAAATGATACTGCACCAACTCTAAACAGCATTACACGGCTGTTTGTGGATGACTCCTGTCTACAATATTCCTCTGATGACGACCAATAAATATAATATAATATAAACTATGATTTAGCTGGTCTGTTGAAATGGTCTGATCAATGGTTAATTAACTTTAATGCACTAACACGGTGATGATCATTTTCTCAAACCAACGAATAAAACATGATTTAGGAATACTTTTCAAGGCACATTACTGGAACCATCTGTAAGTCATCGGCATCTCGGTGTTTTACTTCAAAATAATTGCAAATGGAGTCGCACATTGCATATAATATAAGAAATGACATCCCAACGAAACAACTTTTTAAGAAATTTTAAGCACCAATTCGACGGAAAATACATTAGAACAATTATGTCTTCATTTATTCGAACCCTTCTAGAATACAGTTCATCAGTTTGGGATGGATGTACACTAGAAGAAACTGAAAACCTTGAGTCGTTACAAATAAGTTCAGCCCGAATTGTAACTGGACTGCCGTTCAATTGCCGAATGGAATCGCTTTATCTTGAAACGGGGTGGGAAAGTCTAAAAATGAGAAGAAAATGCAAGTTAATACTAAACCAAGGCGAAGCCCCACCCTACTCACAGAACCTCTTGACACCTCGCATTGGGAATACAACACCATATAATTTGCGACGTAATGAGCAGTATATTATTGTACCAAGAGAAAGACTTAACTTGCAATATTTAGACATTCGTTTATGCCTTGTGCCTTACGACAGTGGAATGATCTTGAGGTAATAGTTAAACTCAAACTGATGATTTTAATTGTATCTTTGGACATCCTTTGGAATTAAGACAAGACATACTCCTTTCTGTCCATTGTATGACAGAATCCGAGGCAATACAATTGGAATACTTCCACCAAATATTACAGTAACCGAACTTATTTACTTTTTGATATATACTTTACAGTCAGCGCTACGTGCTGTTGCTCAAATTCAAATGTACTAATTAAAAATCTAGAGTATTTTTGTATCTGTATAACATTACAACTGTATGAAAAGAGAATTTAGGTATATAGGGATAAAGGCTCGTCAGTTTTAAAAAACTTGTCCCCAATACCTATTGTTCATTTTTTAAGTTAAAAACAAAAAAGTCTTCTCAAAGTTGCCTACCCTGAATATGCATGCCAGACATTGCTGGAATGGATCTGTGTCCTTTTTTTGTGTACGTGTGAGTGCGTGCATTTTGGTGCACATGTGTGTCTTTTTTTAATTTTTTGCTAGCTGAAAGAGTAAATCTTTTTCGATATTGTAGTCATCCCGGGAATAGAATCAAAGTCAATGTTCTACCTGATATAGCCAAGCTTATAAAAACAAACAGTTTAAAGTTAGGCACAAATTGACTGTCGTAGGCCCTAACACAAATGATTGAATGAACGACGTAATGACAAATGTATATATGTTTGAGTTCAAAAGTAATCGTCATTTCTATATATTTTTGGATTCAAGACATTATGAAAATGTTAAAGATTTCAAATTATCAACAACAGAAAACTTACATTCAACTGGATAGAATTGTATAGTGTACGGCTTTTCTATTTTATCGTTTTTAAAAAAAATTCCAGATAACACAAAAATTAAAGAAAAGTGAAAAGGAACTTGTGAAATAGTTATTTATATTTGCAGTCATCCTTGGCAATAAAAATGTTGTGTGTATATACGGGTGTAATATACCACAGTTAAGACAAAATGGGAAACAACGTCACCATCAGTTGCGCAAATCTTCTAAATCAAGTATGTCATGACTTAATTGTTTAGAGTTGTTTGACCAGCGGTACTATATATTTTAACTGTTTATATTATTGCTCCGTTGCTAAATATTGTGGGCATTTTGAAGATCAAACAAAACAAGCAATTTAATGTTATGTTTAAACTTTAATAAGTATAAAATTAAACACTTTTCGATAGTGAAACTTCTCGAAAAAAGTTTTATTTACAAACATAAGGTAAGCATCTAGAGATGCTCCCGAGATAACTGTTATCATACGAGGAGAAGTGAGTTATCGCATAGATAAACTAAAGTATAACAAACTATCTTTGGGTATCACAACATTTTTAGACTATTTAATGGTGTTACGAAAATATAAACGTCTATATAGCAATGTCTACAATTCCCAAGCAGCTGTATGGTTGTGCATATAAATACTAGTATAGTAATGTCATTGGGTGATTCGCTTCGGTTTTAAACAACTCCTATTTCAGCCAAATTATTTTAAAATGATAGAAGCATTGCAAATGATTGCATGGACTTTGGTAAAGTTTGTATAAACAACTGTTTCTTGGATGGACTGAAGCCGTGGTAATATTTGGTTTAAACAGTATTTTTATTTGAATAATTTTTGTGTCTTTTAGAAAGTAAAGCTTAACGGTATTTTCGTCATTTTGGGATAACACTTTCTTAGTTTGAACAGATTCTAGTTCAAAAATAAGTTTTGTATTATGGGATTTTCACCAAACATGTTTGAACATGTCACCAATATATTAGGACCAAATATAAATTTTTACATACACATTTGTTCTCTTACAACTGTTCATCATTGATAGGACTAGGTACTCTATCAGTGTTGTTTTATTGAGACTGCCGAATTTTCTGATGTATACGGTCACCCCAAAGTTCTTGAATCTCGTTTGATATCCAAGATGATGTGAACAGTACATCCGAGTGGATTGCTTGCACTGCGTACATTATCTCGGATATCAAACGATCATCGCCATTAATTTGTCCTGCATTTTTTAAATCACCTGATATATGTATAGTCCGCACAGTGTAAGGATTTTTTGGTTTTTCAACTTTTTGGGGATTAAGAAAATAATGTACTCCTAAATTAAATTTGCATATTTTAAAGTGATAAGGAAATTGATAATTTTATTTAAGTGTGGGGAATAGTGTGCACATACACACTAGTAAAAAGGCTTCCGCCAAACAAAAAAATGTACGCTGCTTTTTTTTTTTGGTCTATAGAAATTTGTTTTTGGTAGAGTATTTGGGGTTGATGTGAAGTAATTGAGTGGAGGTTTCTGGTCAGTGTAATATTATAGCCTAAATAGTTCACATTTGGTTTATTTATCAGCATTTGAAGGAGGGGTGAGTGAGCTATATTGTTTACATTCTTAAGGTGCTTGGCAGCCCCTATCACATTCCAGCGCTTCTAGCTCAAAATTTCTCTGGTCATGTCCTGTCAAGATTTTAACATGAAACTTCAAAAAGACTGATTAAGGTAAGTGCCAAGAGTTTTCGTCCAACGAAAGTTTGGGAGGGAGATGTGGGGCCAAACGTTAACAAACGCAAATTAATAGTGGTCTTGCGCCATTTCATACATCTATCAGGGCCGATCGTAGTGTAGCTTTGTATTACTCCGCCAATACACTCCGAAGCCAGTGGAGTGTACTGGCGGAGTAATACAAAGCTAAGCGTAGTGATGATACCACAGTAACGCCGGAGAATCTCGCGAGATTTAGCCGACTGTGTAAACGGTATGTTCAATTTGCGTGACCAGGTAACGGAGAGCTCCTCTATTCACTTAGCCACATTTTTGACACGTAATTAATCAGTGTAGCGTCAGACGTTATAAGAGGAATTTAGTTACATGTGAGAAGTGTTATTTACACGAAGCAGAATGACGCATACGTAAAGTGAAGTTAGTTTTTTTTATTACTAGTTCAAATCAGTAAAATTACAAGTAATTTTAATTGGTTGTTCTTATGTGAAAGAATACAATTTTAAACGGTACAGGTATTTTGTCATACAGTCAATAACGATACGACGTCTAACATTAAGAAATAAATCCTGCTTCTGAATAAAAAAAAATAAAAAATGAATCTGTATTGCCTTTAAAACTCGCGAAAACATTTTGTCCTGTTTGGTGAAAACTTATCGAGGGACGGTAACAACTGAGATACACCCAGACATTTCCCGCCAATTCTCGTTCTTAGATCGGGAAGACAGTTAAATCGATCCAAAATGAGATGGGTAACGAGAAACGATTGAGAAACGATTGATTTTGACGTGAAAATGGACGTCAAGGTTACGTTTTATTGGTCGATATAACCCACGAATGTTCAAGGAAGAAGTCAGAATGGTTTGAATCACGGTACGGCCATAACATTGTTTTATATATATATTGGAAGATTAAGTGCAAAATCATGGTAGAGTTTTGCTATTTTTAAAGGCTAGGAAGGCTAAAGTAGCATAGCCATGTGCTGCGTTTTCAACCAATGGCGTGTTTGATCCTTCGTACAGTTCATATGGGCAATGTTAAACTTAAACCACTCTATGTATGTAATTAGTGTACACAGTAACTAATTGTTAAAATAGTCTGAGTAAGAGTTCGCCGACAGATCTATACATATCGTGGGTGAAATGTGTTTAACATTACTTTTCTGAAGTCATACCCTCCTCTTGCATGCTCTGCAACAGAAATCAGCAAAAGTGGTACATTCCTCACATACCTTAAAGGCGACAAAGCAGAGAAACAAACACTAAAGTAGTTACCATATATCAATTTAAGGATTTAATTTTTAAATTGGCTCATTTAAATAGGCCCATTTAAAAATTGGAATATGTGGAGGAATTTTGTAAAGTAAAAATATATATCACATACAACTTTGGCTACCGTATTTTATCTCCTATCGGTTAAAATATTAACGTTTGTTTAAATACATTAACAAAGAAAACATTTATAAAACGTACCAATAATATAATTCAAAAATTAGAAATCCTAAAAAAAATACAATGGAAGTTTTGTGAAGTTACATAAATCGAACATGATTTTTATTTTTATTTTATAAAAGTCGGTGGGGTGGGTTGGGGGTGGGGTGGGGAGGGGGGGGGGGGGCGAGTTCTTCTCCGCCTTCAACAGCTCGAGAGTAGACTCAAAAGCTTGATACCTATAATTCCAAAGCAATTTATTAAATTACTGACCCGCATCCAATAAAACATATTGGATTAACCACAACAATAGCCGAATAACACTCCAGACAGCGGTGATCGTGCCACGACAAAACCAAAATCTCACAGAGAAGCCAATCGACATTTCAGAATGAGATAAACAAGAGCAAAAACATATTGAGATTTAAGGAGCTTGTTTTTGACAAGAAGTTGACCAAAATCTGTGATGATTCTTACAGTACAAATGCATGTAACATACCCTCGTAAGACAATTGAAATGTTTCCCACTTTTTCGGACACACGTTCCCATCGTTCATAGAATACGGAACTCGAACATTCCAGCGCGTTGTTTAGAGGATGAACATTTACAAATTTGAAAATGGGACATTGTATGCATCATTGCATGTAGTCCTCTGATGATAAAATAGTTTTATTTGTTTTATGTATTTTTAAAAAAATTATCTAAACACCTTTTATGAAATGCCTTTTTAGTGCTAATACCTTCTTTATGAAACACCGTGTCTTGGAAAATACAATAGTAAGGTTATATGTAGTTTCGGAGAAAACTATAGTTAGGAAACGGCTGGTCGGTTTATATCGTTTTGATATATTAATATTCCTTTCGTTCATAACTTGTTATCACTATTTTACTTTAATACAACAAACATTCTATCATCGTATATAGAGCATACATATCCTAAAGTTGATAACAATTATAACACAACAAAAGGCATTTGAAAAAAAAAAAGTTTGCAATGAAAGTTTCGTTCTTAAATTAGACATTAACAACAAACTGATAGAAAACAGAGATTAACTTAGATCTGTACAGATTTATCAAAACTTGTAACGGCTAGATCAAGCTTCCAATTATAAAATAATTTAATCTAGAGGAAGATCTACTGAAAATTTACCGCTCTTACATAAACTGTCGACAGATGTCCTGTCCCTCGCGGCAGTATATCAGCTCTGGAATAAAAAGAATAACAATGGTTTGAACTCCACAGCCATGTTATACTATACGCTGTAATATCGATAGTTATGGAACATAGACTGTAGCTGTCAGAGTACGTATTAGCCTAGCTGCAACATGTAACCCCCGAAACAAAATTATATACTTAATCGCTTAATATTGCGGTGCACTGAGTATTTAGGTCTAGTCCGGCTCGTATACAACCATTAGACGTGTATAATCGGCAATAGTATGTGATGTATACAATGATAGCGTGTATTACGGAATATGCATGGCGTCATCTTTCTTTCTGTAAAACATTTCAGAAATCTGGATCTTGTATGTATAGAAACGATTGGTTATATTGTTGAGGTCTTTTTCAGGAACGTGTAAACTATCCTAATTGAGTTTGTTTGTTAAAATCATTATTCCCATGACGGCAGTGCCGGATAAAACGGGTTAAGGGAATCCTCCTCGACGCCACTGACACAAAATAAAGACCAAACGGGACCCTGCCAACACAAAGTACAAAGACATCATCAAAATGTTAGGTTTCTGTTTTGTCCATTAGCTATGAGTAACACTAAGGAAACCTGAAACTTCCTCCAACCACCTGCTGTTAAATAACTATATTCCTGTACACTAACGATTTAATTAGATTTACCTGCGACTTTGGAAGCAATTAAGCTTTCTGTTAGGTATTGTATAAATAATTTTTATTAAATATTATATTCAAACTAGTCTGTATTGTATCAGATGAAGGAGAATACTATTTCTTGGAACCATTTCACAAATCGTTTCCATGTGGTGTCCCTCAAGGAAGTATTTTATAATGTCTAATTCTGTTTTCCATTTACAATTGGGCATGTATGTATTCTCTTTAAACGTTATTGTTCAGTTCAGTTCAAATACCCATCTCCAACAGTCGTGTAATTGATCTGTGGACCTTTGGCTAATTGGTTTGGGGTAATAGTCAGCAGGTAGTCAGTCGAGGTGAGATAATCGCGTCAATCCCTTCCGCCCTTCTGTATACATAATCTTTGAAACATGCTTTTTACAATTTAAATCTATTTAAAAAAACTTCTAAAATACATCATTTTTTAGTCAAACTTTTTGCATTATCAAGATAATGATGAGAAGATTTAAGAAAGGCAAACAAAAAAAATAAATAAATAAATTTATCCTTAACTAGCGGTAGAGTCCTTAAACTGACAGAAATATGTTCACTTCAAAAAGCAGCAATTTTCTAGTTTCTAAGATGAACATCTTTCGAGAAAATAATCATTTCTATGTACAGTTTAACACAGTATAATCTGACTGAAATCCCCAATTCACGACTGACGTTGCAAAGTTTATTTTAATGATTTAACAATGTATCTTGAGATTTCCATATAGCCGTATTGTGTTGACGTTATACACGCTAATTAGTAACCCCAAAGAACAACAACATCAACAATGAGAGGGAGATAGGAGATGGAGTGGAGTAAAAATGTATTTTATTGAAATATATTAGTCTAAATCTGATATTGCAAACGGTGGCTGAGCCGATGTTTTATATCAGAAAATCCAAGAGGCCCTAAGGATTTCAATACCGCCGCACATACATTTATCTACAATAAAATATATATCAGATCACGTGTGAATAAAATAGACACAAATATATATATATATATATATATCAGGTTTTAGAAAAAGAATATATATATCAGATTTTGTTAAATATCGATTCAGATTTTTGTCGGAACGACTCCCTGACAGGAAGCGAGCCACCTCAACTGTTAATGTGTATCCCACGTTACAAGGCACTTTACTGAAAGGTGTAAACAAGTTTCCATAGTTTGTAATAAACTCGGCTGTCAATCAGGACATAACTTGCGTTATAACGGTTTGTGCTGCAGGCGAGGGGAAACTGTAGACATATATGTAAAGCGTTCACTGAGCTAGTCATTTGAAAGCACGGATACGTGGTTCAAACTCTTCATCAACTAATTCATCCGATTATTTTCGTGCAAACTTTCACCATGAGTAAACTCGTAGGGAAATGGTGCTTTGCACGGAATGAAAACATGGAAGCCTTCTTTGACGCATTGGGTAAGTTCAAAGTTCCACACTAACAACTTAATCTGATAAGAAAAACAGAAGCATTTTCTAATCTCTTCTTTTGTAAGGAAATGTATACGTTTTGCGGCATTTATTGTCAATTTATATTCAAAATCGACGCAATGCACCCTGAAGATGTAGACTATTGGCTTGCTGAAAGGCACCAAAGTTTTAGTTCTCAAGCAACTCGCAACTGGCGTACATACGATATGATTATGTAAACCAGATGTGTACACATCCTGTTTTTGATTGACGAGGAGAGTTAAACAAATTGTTCTCAGTTTAGAATTATGGCACACTTTTGCGAAATATAGTCCCTTAATTGTAAAATAAGTATAGGATAGATTTGCATCATGATTGAAATAAATTTAAATAGGGCGCTAAACACCAGTCAAATTAACATATCAGTGGCGTACCCAGGAACTCTACTATCAGCATGTGTGTGATCAGAGGCCATGCTGGTCTGAAAGCCGACGGGAAGCAGTCTATGCTATTTTGAGCAATGTAAATAAGGTTCTATACTTTCCTGTCATCGGAGTAGCAATCTGAGTTCATATTTTGAGAAAAAAAAAAAATAAAAATAAAAATAATAACAAAAAATTCATTCAGACAATCTCGTAATAAAAAAATGATCTTATTTTGTTTGAATCTATACAATTTAACCAAAACGATACAAAATTCTGCATCTTCTTATTTAAATATTAATTGTTCGTCATTCAGTTCTAATTGAACCATTTCCTCTATATCGTGACGCAAAAAACATAGCTTGGATTTCCAGCAGTCTATCCTTCTTCTCCATGAGTTTTCCTGTATGGTTTGCGTTTTGTGTTTTTTCTTTTTGTCTTGAATCAGTTGCTGCAATTTAATATAAACTTGTCGTTGTGATCAATTTACATATTTGGTTTATGTAACTAGTGGTTACGAATATGATAATTGCTCACACACGGATACCCGATTTCCCAAGATATATAACCTGTTTAGCAGATTTAAAATATATAATAATTTAATAATTTAACATTACTAGGTTACCAACGCATACGTAACAGTATTGCAAAGCAGAATGTTACGAACATCAAAGTATATTCACGAATAGAATTTAGATTTATTGTTAATCTACGATGCAGCATTGGTAGGTAGTTCCATTGTGCTGTGCAGCCTCAATTTCCAACGGAATATTATATGTACATGTATCATACATAGAAACTACCCTGTATAACAACTACCCAGGGTAGTTTCTATGTATGATAATCTAACACATCTACCCAATCGCCTAGCATTTCTTGTTAGGTTTTGTAGATTTTGAGGCAAATCGCCACAGTCGTTTCTCTGTGGATAACACGTGATATTCTTTAAGATCCAAGTAATTTCCGCCAAATCTCAATGTTATCGCGGGATATTGATCAAAAGCAACGGTTTCTGTTGAGAAATTATTGAAATCGGCGTGCAAATGGACGTTGTGTGGTGATTTTATGGGTCGGTCTAACCTACAACTGTCCTAGGAAAAAAACGAGATGGTCTAAACCAAGGTAAGCCTAGGCCATACTATTATATATACTGGAAGTTAAAGTGCAGAGTCATGGTGGCGTTCGCTTATTTCTAAAGGTTAAGAAGACTCCAGTAGCTTATCTATACTGAATGTAATGGTCTCTGGGAGTTATCTAGAACATAAGATGATTCTTCGATTTAAATTATTCTACACCCCTGTGCCACTTGCTTCTAGAAATATAATGTATGAAGCTATTCACATTTATTTTTTGTTTTTTGTTTTGTTCTCTAAAACAGAAAGAGAATATATTCTGATATTATTTCAAACAATTCACACGCCCTTAGCCAGAGATTGAACAACGTAGTGTAGATGTTTTTGCACCTCGCTTACCTTCTTTCGGGATAGGCGAGTTTTAAAAGTAGGCGATTGACTCAGCGACACACTAGGCAGTTATTTTATTAAAATGGATATACAATATAATTAACTACTATAGGCTAAGTGAACGAGAGAATATTTGTGCGCATTTTAATGTGTGTTAACAATCCATTTAAAGAAGTCCTCTCCGTACGCAGCAAAGGACTTCGTGAATAAGTGGGTATTTTAAAATAATTTGAAATTTGAAAAACTGTTAACTTTAAACATATTTGTCCGCAAACGCATGAGCGACAATCGGGCTCTTCAGAAAAAAAGGCGCGAAATGTATGGCTGCTTTGTTGTGATAGACATGTCAATAGGTCAGGTGCACCGAGCAATATGTATAGTAGCCGTTTATATTTTATCACGTTAAAGCAGACATGCGCAGCAATATAGTTACAGCTAATTGGTTAAACGGCACACACCTCGATCCTGCCGCCATTGTTAAAATGCCTGCCCCATAATATGTTTACGTTTAAAATTGGAACACCGTTTTTGATCTGTTGTGTTTATTTGGGGTCATGAAAGAAGCTAATTGTGTTCAATTGTAACAAACATTTATAGTTCAATTAATAGATATCACGCCAATTAAAATATTCCCGCCAAGAGTTGTAACGTAGCCGTATTGGGTTTGTATAATTACTTTTCTCCCATACGCATACGTCATCAAGCCTTTGACCAATCAAGTGCTTTTGATTTTTCACCGTTTCAAATCGGTTTTTAACGTTTAATTGAATATTAAAAACAAAAACAACATTTCAATTTTCGGAAACATGTTTTTTTAGACATGTTTAGTCCGATGAAAATAAGTTGTTACTTATGCTTGTGGACATGTAATGGAGTAGCTAACTTTCTATAGTGAATAAGAATAAAACAACAAATGGCAAAAATGCCAATTGACATTTTTTTATTGCAAATTTCACACTTTATTCGATGCTTGGCTTCGTTGTTTTAGTCAACCATTCCTTTAAAGTTGTTGATTAGAGAGACTTCAACACCAACAGCCATGCTCTGTTCTATTGCCCAACATTCCATTCGGCCAAACTTTCAGCGCTCTTCAACTAATCAGTCAGTTGGTGCCCGATGCTGTATATATCCAGTATATGCGAGTTTCATACTTCTAGTTAATATAGTTCTGGTAATGTATACGTTGAGACTTACGAGTAAATACAAACACATGTGCTATACGCATAAGCTTATTTGATGTAACGACAGCTGTCAATAAAACCCAAACAAGATCTACAACTAGAGGAAATATATATATCTAAGCATTTTGCAACAATCAAGTACCATATAGCTTTTTAACGCAGACTACGAACTGCAGGATAAACCCACACCATTACTGTATTACCAGGAATTCAAGAGGAGCTCTACTTTTACAAACACATCCGAGTGCATAAGAATGTGAAAATATGTAATGTTGGTCAACAATAAAATTGAACAATTTGTTTGTTTGTTTGTTTGATTGATTGATTGAGGTGACTGGTTTCTTTGAGAATGGAATTGGATTGATGTAGACTACAGCTGAATGACATCATAACATAGTCCCGGTGTATTTAGTCAGCTGTAATTCGCTGACGACGACCTCACAATAGATGCCGTTTTGGGGAATATCACTTCATCAAAATGGTCCTGTTTTCTGACAAAGCGGGCTGTATGTAAGTTATGGACATTACGCGTCTGCCGGTTTTAGTCAAATGATATCTGAGGCCATGTCGGAACGCCCCTGGGCCATTTCCATGCCGTAAATAATCTCGGTCGATATATGGGTCATGTCAGATTGCCCACTCATCCACGTGTTTATTGTTTATGTCTGAAGGCTATTCTTGTGTTGATATGATGACGTCATTGGAGCTACATTAATATTGAATTACTAACAGAGGACGAAATTGGTATTATTTACAACAAGTCATACATAAAAAAATAACAGTGTTTTGTTTAAACCTGAATCATTTACGAAAACGGGCTTGGTTTGATGTGGGGTTTTTTTTAATACAAATCCACGGACTACTTTGATTGATTTTCACGCATGCGCACAAAACATCCGGCGGTTAACATTACACGTTTTTGAGTTATATTATTCGATCCATTTACCTCCGACATAACTGTACAGGTACAGTAGGGGCCGAAGGATGTTCCGACATGATCTAGGGCAAGGCGACGAGGGCCAGTTGCCGTCACTCGCAAATAAGTAATTGTTGAATTATTGTTCCGCCTAACAAGAGCCAATCAGACAGAAAATTTCATATTGTTCCGGTTAACCAGAACCAATCAGACAGGATATTTCATATTGTTTCGCTTAACCAGAACCAGACAGACAGGTTATTTCATATTGTTCCTCTCAACCAGAGTCAATCAGACAGGAACTTCATATTGTTCCGCTAAACCAGAGTCAATCAGACAGGATATTTCATATTGTTCATCTTAACCAGAACCAATCAGACAGGATATTTTATATTGTTTCGCGTAACCAGAACCAATCAGACAGGATTTTTTATATTGTTTCGCTTAACCAGAACCAGACAGACAGGATATTTTATATTGTTCCTCTTCACCAGAACCAATCAGACAGGATGTTTCATATTGTTTCGCTTAACCAGAACCAATCAGACAGGATATTTCATATTGTTTAGCTTAACAAGAACCAGACAGACAGGATATTTCATATTGTTTTGCTTAACCAGAGCCAATCAGACAGAATATTTCATATTGTTTCGCTTAACCAGTACCAATCAGACAGGATATTTCATATTGTTCCCCTTAAGCAGAGCCTATCAGACAGGATATTTCATATTGTTCCTCTTAACCAGAGCCAATCAGGCAGAATATTTCATATTGTTCATCTTAACCAGAGTCAATCAGACCGAATATTTCATATTGTTCGTCTTAACCAGTACCAATCAGACAGGATATTTCATATTGTTCCCCTTAAACAGAGCCAATCAGACAGGATATTTCATATTGTTCCTCTTAACCAGAGCTAATCAGACAGGATATTTCATATTGTTCCTCTTAACCAGAGCCAATCAGACAGGATATGTCATATTGTTCCTCTTAACCAGAACCAGACAGACAGAATATTTCATATTGTTCCTCTTAACCAGAGCCAATCAGACAGGATATTTCATATTGTTCCTCTTAACCAGAGCCAATCAGACAGGATATTTCATATTGTTCCTCTTAACCAGAGCTAAACAGACAGGATATTTCATATTGTTCCTCTTAACCAGAACCAGACAGACAGAATATTTCCTATTGTTTCTCTTAACCAGAACCAATCGGACAGGATATTTCATATTGTTTCGCTTTACCAGAACCAATCAGACAGGATATTTCATATTATTCCGTTACCCAGAGCCAATCAAACAGAATATTTCATATTGTTCCGCTTAAACAGAGCCAATCAGGCAGGATATTTCATATTGTTCCTCTTAACCAGAACCAATCAGACAGGATATTTCATATTGCTCCTCTTAACCAGAACCAAGCAGACAGGATATTTCATATTGTTCCTCTTAACCAGAACCAATCAGACAGGATATTTCATATTGTTCCTCTTAACCAGAACCAATCAGACAGGATATTTATTTAGTACTAAGGAGCGGATAAGACCGGCGTCCTCGACGTGCCGGGACCGGTTGAGCAGGATGGCGTCGTGAGGGGTCACCAGATGCTTTAAATATACTCAAAATGATTCTCGGCTTCTAATTATGTAACAAACAGTAAGTACTTGATAAAGTTTAACCTTTACTTATTATGTTATAGCAAATACTAATTGAGTTGCTCACTCTATACTACCCAAGTGAACCAAGTCATTCCCCAGACAGTCGCCAGATGTTCCCTTATTTTGTTTATTATATAGGATGTCACAACTGGAACTTGTGTAACTTGCTAAGTTATCTTTGTATTCCAACTGATTGGTAGAAAAATATGAGCATTTGTATGTGGGTCTTTGCCACTATTGTTTTGTTTGCCGCCATGTTACATGCAGTATTACCGGACTGTAATAGCGAGTGGCAAATTGGCACAAGGACGGTCTGGCTCACGAGAGATTAGCGCTGGTGTTGACTTGTGACTTACCGTTTTTGTGGCTGTGGTAGTACCTCCCCGCACACACATTCACGCAAAACCAACTCAACAGAAAAAACTGATTTGTAGCTGGGCAACTCCAAGAGCGAAAAAGCAACGCAAACTGCAGCTTTAATATGGTATAAGACAAATACGTATTAATAAACATCACACACTGACATACATTGGTATGTTCGGAGATGAATCAACAACTAAGAGTTAAAATAAAAAAACTAAAGGACACCTTTTCGGCAATTGTAATAAACTCTGAAACTTGTGGAACTAAATGGAACTGGGCGATTTCTAAAAGCCATACATTATATATAGTCTGTCAAAAATAAGAGACATAGGTAAAATGTCACACTGTACAATCTTGTGTACAATGGCCATGGATGATTATGTTTCACAATGCGTCTGGAATTGGACAACATGGCCAACTACACTGAAATTAAAATAACACATTATGCGTTTCTTCGGAATTTTGTGTTAAGTGACATGAAAAATTCCGATTTTAACGAATGTAAATAAAACTTTAATAGGGAAAATATTGGTGAAGTGATGGGTAATTCATGCTGCAATTGTGACAATGATGTCCCCGAACCACCACAGCTACGAACACAGCTGGGCAAGTACTTGGTTTGAGACAGGTGTCTGCACAATTGCGAATCTATGCCAGGGATGTGTCGCGCAATGATTGCAGCTCACGGTAGCCGCAAAAGGTACTGACTTCTGCACCCTTGCGCGGTGCTTTTAGCTGAAGAATACGCCTCCGCTGCCGTCGGTCCATAGCGAGAACATTACCACATACTTGTACCAACTTTAATACCAAGAGGATGAGAACAT
>JAVFBW010121296.1:0-24391 GCA_034783835.1 Mopalia ciliata
GACGTCGGTGTAACTGGGTTAAAATTGGTCTATGATATGGCCGGCGTGCATGGAGACGAGCAGTGCGCAGGCGATTACGTATGGTTTGGGCAGTCACACGACCTCAAAACAATTCATTCCTAGTGGACGTTGCAGTGAGAAATCAATTTCTCAAATGACGTAAGACGAATTGCCGGTCTTCTGCATGTGTCGTCACATGTGGTCTACCTGAACGAGGTCGGTCTGCTGAGGTGCCAGTTTGTTGGAGACGTATCCGACAATCATGGATAGTCTGTTGACTACATCCCATAACCCTGGTGACGTCAATGACCGACGTTCCGGTATTCAGCGAGCCATTGGCACGTTCACGTTGAATATTTGACAGTCGTGGCATTGCAAATCAACGGATAATTTACTGTAAAATCTTGTTTTCCCGAGATGTCACTCTACTGTGCTAACGTCTCTCATTAGGTAACGTGACAAGGAACCCGCTAAAAACAACAGTCGTTTATGTATCCAGCTTGGGTAGATACGTGGATATGGTGACCCCGTAGCAAAGTGTTTCACATCGAATTAGCTCGGTATTGACTACGCTAGCCTAACATTGTTGATCTGTATCCTTAATATCATTGAATAATCACAATAAATCAATACAGTAAAATTTGCAACTGGAATTCGTAGTTAAATTGTCAGGAACCGCCAACCTTTTTTCGGCATGCCCTTTAACATCGTTCTCAAGACAAAAACCGATGACGTAATGTAGATGCTAAAATATTATCTGGGGAAAGTTTTGTTCACCTGACATTTTAGTCATGCGATTACGAAAAGTTACACGCCCACGTTTCATTTGTGATTTGCTTGATCCGTCGTATCATGGACCGAGACAATATTCATTTCCAACTTTGTTGGAAATTATTTATAAGAATGCATGTGTCCCTATGGAAGGGTGAAAATTCAAATTATTAATCATAGGTTACACTCAATCTTATTAAAGTAATATTTCCAAAACGCTCTCTGTGATCTTACGCAAGCACTCTACTCATACTGTTCAATTAGAGCAAGCTTACTGGGGTTCACGAAAGGTCAAAGTTTCCACTTTCCAATAAATGTAACATGGGGCCATGGTAAACACCGAATTACGCCAAAATCAAGCAGAATGTGTCCGATTATATTCAGTTTTGAAGTTGCTAGTTGCAGGTAGTAAACATAGGGAAATGCAACATCATTCAAAGTTTATTATTTAAAAAGTGTTTGTTGATTATGCGTGTAGGCTATCCGTTTTACAAATCAGAATTGAGAAACGTCTCTGTGGTCTGTTAAGAAACCAATCGACATTGTAGGTCGGGTGAATGCGTTAAATCCGAATATAGCGACAAACAAAACACAGTGAGCGTTTTGGGGATCTCATTTTTATAATTAGATTGAAGTTACACTTTGAGTAATGCTTTATACAAAATCTGCGTGAATGATAAATGTATTTATAGCCCGACTAATCTACGAGGTCTTGCCGTCTGTCCTTGTTCTAGTAAAATAGGAGAATTATCTCTCAGTATATATTCAATCAACTCTTATATCATGTTATACGTTAGCAGGTGTGAAACAAAACACGATAACGTAGAGAGGTAATCCGTTTCCTTAACAGTCTGGTGCATGTAGGTATACATTTTTTGGTTTATGTTCCCTATACGAAGTTGTACTCACTTATACAATACCAGATACATAATTGTATTTTTTTGTTTATTTTCCCTGTTGTGATCACCTTTAGTATACCACTGAAATTAGTATATTTTTTGCTTTTTCGTTTATATTCCTCTATTTTGAATTTTGCTCACTTGAGAGTGCCCTATAAATTAGTATAAGTATTACATTTTATTTAGTTGTTCTAAATCATTGGATATCAGACAAATAAGTACACTGTTTTCATTTATGTACCCTAAAGTATATTTTGGCTTATGTGTTATTCCTATATTAACATAAATACACAAACATAATGCAAAAATATGTCAAATTGATCCTTTAGTAAGGCTGATGACGCTAGTTTTTTCAGCCACTTATCTCATGCCTAGCTTTCTGATTGGCTAGATTTTTGCGTTCATACTTCAATGAACCTAAAAAATTTTTTTAGCCCCGCCCACTTAACGGAACTACTTTCCGCTATAAATAGCCACATGGAAAAGACTTTAAATGCTCGATCCCTGTAACAGTACAAACAATCTGCCTTTGATAAATAATTCAATTGAATTAAATACAACAAAAATAACGCAGATTTTTTATTTCGAAAGAAGTAAACGTAAACAAACTTAATTTTAACTCTTTTCGGTTTGTTTGGAGTAAACAAAAATAAGTTGTTCAATAGTCTTAGTCGACGCTGAGTCTAAACAAAACGATTTGACGCTTCGACATCCTCTTCGGAAGCTTGATAAATTTGACAAATCCAACGAAGAAATGATTTCGATAGCGACAGGCAGATTCAAAAACCTTTCTAATAGTTCTGCAAACTCAAAGATTGCAAAAAATCCGATTCTACAAAAAAGATCACTAAATGGGGTGTTAAACTGTGTCAAGGAATAACCATGGTATTACATATATATTATGATTCTTCATTCATTCATTTTTTTTTTTTTAAATAATTAGTTAATCTTATTTGACATGTAACGATATTATGACATTCACAAGCTGTAAGGATTTTTTAAAAATTTTTTTAAAATTTTAAATCATTTCGCAAAAGTAGTTTTAATTATCTGTAAACTGATAAAGACATGAACAAAGAGAACAGTTTTTATTTGAGAGCTCTATGTGTTGAAATGTTAAAACACTCTTGAGGATTTCTCTAAATCGCATTGGATTAATTTTCGAGTCGATATTTTCATGTCGTCACAGATAATTTTTTTTTAATCCGTTAAAAATAAACAAAGTAATAAATAAGAAATCAATAATTTTTTTTTTGTTAACTGATAATGTATTTGAAGACTGAAAACAACATTCAAGTTGTAAAATGATTAAAATAGAAGTGTCATCAGTCACAGCAAATATTCTGCTATGTCGAATTCTACCCTTAAAATATATCACCAGTAAAAAGTAAATCGAATATTTCCCTATTGTAACACATTATATGGGACGCAATCCAATGTTGCGATATTCTAGTGCAAAATTTCAAATGTTTTTTTTATGTATCGATTTAGTAGCGACTGAACTGAAACGGATTTCCAAGCAGTGGCACCAGAGGAACTTAGTTTAAAATTACAGCAGATTTATGCCAAAGCTCAACCAAAAAATCCCGAGAAAAGGGCTAAGTTTATAGACAATGCTAAGGAATATCACAAAAACACGATAGAAAACGTTATGATATTGAAATTGTCAAGGATAGGCCTAAATGTTCCAGGCCTGTCAATGAAATATGAGATTCAATTTAAAAGAAGGGTATATTGTCTCGGACAACTAAGCATAAATAAACTATTTTATCCGAATAGTTTATTAAATTCAGCACTTACCTTCATTCTGTAACAAATCCTGTCATTCTAAGGTATCGCGTGTGGTGTTGATTTGGGATTGTATTCTGAGTTTGGATGAAAATGACAGAGAATACTGTGTTTTATTCCGTGAAACCAAAGTTAACCCCTGTCAAAGGGGGTGCGAAGTTCCGTATACAAAAGAATGTACTCAACGGATACAGATAAGTCTCTTAAAACTTTTTGTAACAAAAACTTATCCTCAATCCACAAGCCTTTTAATCGTTGATGCTATGAATTTACCAAAAGGAACCACATTTTAGTATAATTACATAACCGTTTCTTCTACGGTTTCGTGGGGATATTTCGCTCAATCGATGAGTGCAGTTGTCTTTCTGCCGCGCACTTTCCACCAGGGCAACAGGGATCCAAGTAATGAATGATACTGACTTTGAACTTCCAACACATAGAAATGAAAGTTTTGTAAGAAGTTATACCAGGGAATGCTTAACTGACCAAAAAACACAACATCAGCGATATCCTTTTAGCGGTAGCTCAAATATACCAAGCAAAATGTACTTTATACAGCGAGTCGACCAAGGGAACATATCCCGTACCTTTCACAGCGCCCATGGCGAAGCGAAATTTTCACACTCTGACGTCGAACCAAGAACCAAACTCATTCCATCTAGATTCCAACAACTTCGCCTCATCAGGATTCATCTAAAATTAGTCCTTATCGAATTGTGTTTTCAATACGCCAGTACGTAAAATTACCCGCCACATAAAACTTTCTGGCTGACACTTGCGCGCGAGGTCAGCTGGTGACCGACTTCTGCAGCCATGGTAACATTGACTGACATATACATATCCATGAGCGCGTTGTTTACATTTCTTGTTGAGTGAAGTTACGATTTCGTTGTTAGCGTAAAAAACTGCCTTTATTTAATTACTGTGTGTTCCGATTTAATTATAAGGATTGACTGAATTTTTTTTTACGTTCATTGGAGTATGAACGAAAAAACCGAGGTGCAAACTTTTGTATGAACCGCTACGCGGATTCAAACAGTTTGCACTCCAATGAACGTAAAAAAAAATTCAGTCAATCCTTAAATGAGTTTAAAAAGATTCTAAAGTTTAGAAAATCTTGCAGGTTTAAACACATACGCGAATCGAACGTGTCGACCCTCGGTGTCAGGCACCGAATCGCCAGAAGTACATGCCGGCCACCTCGACCGCTCAGCTACTCGCTCTTTTTCTGCGCTCGGAAAATGCGTGTTGATAAGGTTACCAAATGTGTTTTATAGCGTCTTGTGTACAGACCCTGAGAGGGCTGTGGAACGTCAATGTATCACCCACAATCTCTATACCAGAAAATAACAATACAAATTAAATTTGGACTTGACATTAGAGGCAAGGTTATCGTTTGGTTAACGATCAGCATCATGTTAGTCTGATTGTAGTAAGGGTTAACAAAGGTAAACGCTAAGAGGAAAATTGTATCCATATATGTAATAACGATTGCCTTTGAATTATTAAATCTCAGCAATGTATTATTCACTGTTTAAACAGTCGGTACGCAGAAGAATATAACAATGTCTGACTGGTTCAAATGAGTTCTAAACTAGGCTTGTAAATACACATAACCAGTTCAAAGCATGCAGGGCTGCTTATAACTTTATCTTTGAAGATGGTTATGATGTTTAGTGGTTAAGACGTCTTTATATGTGGATAGTAATAGTAATATGTATTCCCATGTGAGGTTTTATAGGCCTATAGAGAACATTCAGCTATACATATATGCTCAAGAGGGAATTTTGTGACATCTGGTAAACATTTAATTGTAAAAATGTTGTTAAAGGATAGCAGATACTCCACTAGTTTTTATTCCAGTATGAACTTAGGAGAGTAAATAAGTCGTAAAAATTACTTATTATCACAATATGGTGATTAACGCTGATCTATCCCAGCTTAGCATTGAATTAGAAAAGTAGCCCTTTTAAATTCGAAGTGAAGATAGGTTAAACTGTGTGTTTAGTCCAGGGCCTATTTGGCAATTTCACAGAACTTGTGAATTGATTTAGGCCAGAGGTCAATTAGGGCTTCGCATACATCAATTTTCATATATTAGTTTATTGTAAGAAACACCAGTTTTAACGAGATTTCCGTTACCTTGAATTGTCTCTTTCACAACAAGTAAATCCGAGAAAAGAAATCAGTACTGACTTAGTCTATATCTCATTCCTTAGTATAAAACGCGATTAAAATCTGGTAAACATCCTTAGTTTTCATAAACCTCATGGATAGATTAATGACTAGTTCTTTCCAAGTCTGTATTTTGAGAGGTCTTCCATAAAAGACAGTATTTTACACCACAAACTGTGTCTTTGTGTTGAAAGCATATTTTGTACCTTTCAATCTTGTTACATTAATATCATAGAACATCTTCTATTGGCTTCAATGTTACAGGAAAGAAATATAGCTGAGAACAAAGTAAGGCATTATGCGGCGTTTCAGTGTTAACCACATCCACTCAGTGATCGGACTTCGATGTTGGTACTGCCCGTAGTTTAGAGTCCCTCTGTCGATCTTAGGAATACAGGGAAAGTCAGACGATTTTAATTCGGCAATGTCGGGGTTCGTTTCATTCCGGTATTTCACCGCTTTTAATGTGGTCAGAGTACGAAGCGTTCAATCTATCTCCATATAACATAAATACCCTCGAGCACGATGTTAAACCCCAACCAATCAAAGAAACATAGGAAACAGTGTAGTAAAATCTGTGGTAGCTCTCAAACTAAGATTATTCGACGAGTGAAGTTGTTCTACATTCCAGGGGTTTCGCATCGCGAAAACTTAATCTCAATTTCTACTTTATACCTAATTGTCTTCTAGGTGACATTTGGTGTAATTCCTCCAATTGATGGATTTAGCGACTGCCAGAGAACTAATTCTAGCAACAGGAGGGTTTAGTATCAATCGATAGATCCGTCATTTAAGGACAGATATCTGGAACACAAGAAGGCTTATGTCAACCAGTTTCTATTGGAGAAGGGGGACACCAGTTGGTAAAGGGGTCAATGGTATATAGAGCCAAAAGGTTATCTATCATTCAGTATGATTCTTGTTCTTTCTTACTTGTTAGGAACACGATGGCTTATGGGAGTTAGACTTGTCGTAAAGTACATAAGCCGGAGTTAACTGTGCTGTGCTAAAGGTTGGTACAGTAAACCATTCTCATCTGGTTTATTTGCAATGCGAATATCTTCGTTTCTTCATTGCTTAACATTTACTCGCGTTTGAATATGGAGCTATTTAAATTTCACATATTTAACGAAAAAAAAGTTTGTTGACAGGTCACATGCAAATATTATTTATTATAAATACTAGGCTTAAAGTCAATAAATATTTCTTAGTTGCATCCAATATATACTTTATTGGATATAACCATTTACGTAATATATACTGATATAGAAATATAATTTTATCTTGAAGATAAATATGTCTTTGTGCAAGTCAATATTCAACCGGTATAGGTGCCGGGCATTTACTGCTTGGGATTAAGGGCCGTACTTTGAAAGGCGTCGGGTTTGGTTCACGGACAGGTCTCAGTTAGACTTATGTAACTAAAATACTGATATTACTTTATCAACAACTAAGCAAAGATACTGGGTATTATTCAGACGCTGCGAATGGGATGTAACAACAAAAATGTGTTGGTTTTACTACTCCTGGAAAACAAGGAAATCAAATTATTTTGTCAACTTGGAGGACCAAAGGTACACTTTACCACTAGCATTATTATATATCTTTCTTCACATGGCTAGGTGAAAGCATGGTCAGTTTGACAGATCAGTCACACGTGAAATTTTTGTTTAAGCCAGGGCTATTTAATGGTCTTGCTGAAATTACTTGTTCAGTCCGCACCCATTTGCCGGGGGCAAATCGACCGCGCTAAACTCCAAGACAACAAGGCAGGTCAAGGCTTCGCGAAATTTATGTGACGTAGGTGAAATCCAACAGTGTACAGTCACATTGTTAAACACAAACATAAATTAGCAAGTGCTTTACTGCGTCGGAACATGCTGCTCTTGGCAAGAGAGTTGTATGCTATTGAAACGGAAACGGACTATTGAAAGTCTTCATTTGACATGCAACAAATCCAGTCCAATCTCATTGCCGCAGGTCTTCTCGATTAAGACACTGCCAGAACTTTGATGGAAACGTCAGAAGTCTGATTAAAAGGGGCAAATAGTGAACTCGAAAATTGCGAGAAACATAATAACAATCTTACCATATGACAACTGTTCCATGTAAACAGGTCATTATCAAATATAGTTGATCCACAATGGCATAACTTAGGGTATTGAACATCAATAGAATCGTTAAAGGCCAACGAAAAAGTTCCCTTATTCGTTTTTGTTGGCGCAAGCAGCATCACGGGGCTATTCGCGCCATAGCTTTATGTTAATAGTAAGATCTAAACTCACTTAAATCACGAAATTAACGGGGTTTTTTTGGTCTGCAAAATATATTTTGCTTCTATGTTATCTGGACTTAACAGATTTCCCAGTTTGAACCGAGTCCCAGCCACATGACGTAAACAAGTGTACATATTTTCACGTGGTGTAAGGTAAGTGTTACTAAACAATAGAACATGCTGTATAGTGGCTGGAACTACACAGTTTACACAAATCCCATCAGGGTGGAGGCTACATCGTGGCAGAAGACGATATATCAGCACTTCTGATTCTCTGGAAGGCAAACTGAAATAAGGAAAAGCATACTGATGGACCTTAATTTATGTTCAATGCAAAGTTCATGGTAGTTGGTACAGTATTTATATGCAGTGAAATACAATGGCTTGCACAATAGCACTGAGGGGGGGCAGGGGGGGGGGGGGATAGCATGATATTTAACAAAGGTGTTACAATATGGTTTCACACAATGTGCAAATCAAAGCGCAGTAATTGAAAAAAGGTTGAAACAACGAACAAAACCAACCTATGGTCTTGGACAATGTGTAGTCTTTTTTGCACGGTAGTTAATAGCGGGCTCAGAGTAATAACGTACCGTACTTAATTTCAATACATATTTCGAAAAGAAAATGTGCTGGATAGATTTCTGTGTAATAGTTAAGGCTTAATAATCTATTGTTGTCATCCTTTTGTGCTGAGATCCATCATTATTATCATTATGGATATACAACTTCTGGGTTCAATGGCGAGCAACGTTTCCGAGCAGATGATTGCATCGTTTACAAGCTAATGACTATACTACCATAGTAATGCCTATAGTAATTTAAACACTTATAATTAGTTCTTTGTTAGATATTTAATATATGCCTAGCAAACAAACAGCGAAGAAGATAGGCCAGAGAGACCAAATTGTTTAATAGTTTACAGAGTCAAAATGTCTTTGTTTGGTATAGCAATATAAAGTTTGATGTCCGCAATGTATACATATATTTATTCAGTATTTTAATTAATATGAATGTTCATATTGATTAAGTGTAACAGCTGTGGTTAATCTTCTGGGACCAGTTGTTCGAAGACTATCAATGACAAACATCAGATTAGATCGTTAATAGTGGATTTTAGATAGACCGTCAACATGGCGTGACGTAATATAATTGCAAATGAAATTTAATAGCGCTTCGAGCAATCGGATGCTGTTGCTTATTTCATAAAGCTATGTGACATTTATTGTTATTATAATATTTAGAACTGACAGAGATTGTAAAATTGTCTGTTCATATTACAGTAATTAGTTATTTACTGTTTAAATTGATATTGGGTTTACAGTTTATGTGAAACAGGTGGTTCTTGGAAGTTTCAGAAGTGCTGTAGTATTATTGTGGAATATGAGATCACATTTATTTAAAATATAAACTATACATTGAAGTAGTTATTGACTGATTATTACAGAAGTACAGAGAAATAAGATCATTTTAATGCATTCATAAGCATGCCCGTTGTCTCAATTTGTGAAAAATTCCGCATTTATTCTTGCCAAATCAAGTAGTAATACCGTTTACACACACGGCATACTGTTATACTTGATCTATACACAGCATTAATTGATATTGACTTTCTGTTTGCTTATTTACAGAGATATAATGGGGTTATGTTTAAGGCGTTGGGATCTCTGAGGTGCAGCACGTTGAAACTGTTCTATTCCATAGCAATTTTTATTGTACAAAAGTTAAAAAAGAAAGATATTTACTAAGTCTTAACAAAGGATTCATTGACACAATCGCTGGTTCCTGAGAAATGAATTTATTCACAGCATTTCTATTCCAGCTCAACTTGCTTTTGATCGTGGCTTGGCAGCAGGGAATTAGCCCTGACTAAGTCAGAAATTCCAAAACAAACCGTTCAACTGCCGTGTTTGTTGGAGTAATTTCATGCTTGACCTGAAATTAGATCTTTATCAAGTCAATGTACGGGGTTTCTTGCCAAACAACTGTTTTAGCACATTATCGACAGGCAGTTTTTGTGAGTTTCTATATAATATGCGTCGCGGTTTTGAGATATTTAAAACGTTTTTATTTAGAATGTTCAAATTTTAACAAGGGGACGTGGGTAAATCTTCATGATACGTGCATGCGCATTGTTTAGACGCCTAATACGTTTATTCTTCGTAAAACGCCACAGAATTAGCTTCAGATGATTACCTTCTCCATCAAAAGTTCGAGATGTATTAACAGTGCCAAGCTGCAATACCGAATACAGAAAAGTAGTCGGGATACGTTCAAATTTATTCCATCAAAGAAGCTTCATTTTGCCACGCCCAAATGTTTTTTTTTTAAAGTAGCCCTCTAGAGTTGGTAGGTATATAGACACCTTTCGAATTGCATTTTGGGAAGAGAGATTTATTGGTTTCTGTATATCAGTATCTATTTAATATGTTCTGCCTCATTTGATATGTTTAAGACAAAGCGGCGTTTGATATCATAATTGAATAGGCAAACTTGGAACTGACAGTATGTTACTTCGCCAGATAATAAGTATGTACACGTCTTAACGAATATCATAAAAAGTGATATCATCGTCACTTATTAATGTCACTCGAAACTGACACCTGTAATTATAAACTCACAACCCCATTCAATTAATAATGTAATGTAGCTAACCAGCATCACCGAATTCCAATGGCAAATAACGTAAGGGCGATTATGTGAACCTTCATTTTGAATACGTCTATACGTTTTGTCACCAGAACGGTTGACCTGAATCCACCCACAAGTTAATACTAAACTTGTCTTTCTCTTTTTAATATCATCATTGGAAAGTCCAGGTCTGGTTTTTGCCTGAAGATAACGTCTGGTTGCCAATGATTTGATAGCTATATTTAGAACAGTACGATTTAAAAGATGTCCCTGCTTGAATAACATTCTCAGTTCGGAGCTAATTTCCTGCCGCCTCTTTCTTGATCTCTTCTCGTTTCCAAAAAGCGTGGATAAAAAGTTAGCTGAGGTCGATTAGACTACCTCTGAAGAATTGATTTTGCAATTCTGCCGCGGCTAAGTTCCTTGTTTGCTTCCTGGTTTTGACGATTGATAGATTGTCTTTGAAGGGTTGTGTTTATGTATTTGTGAGATTTTTTAGAAATGAACTCATACCAATGTATGGATTTCAATTGCAAAAAAAACAACAAAAAAAACAACCTTTTGTTTCAGACTTAGTTTATTGAAGATTCTACAAATATCCCTCCTTTCTACAATAGCATGTTTTTATAACTTATCAGCAATGCAGTGCATTTTGTGTATCAGGGGTCTTATTTGGAATATCAGAGTGGGTGGTAGTGTGTTGGCGATTGGTCGGTTAACTTCAGCACCGACTGAAGAAATTGGAAGCAAAACGCCAGTTTGCACTGGGATATAATACTTGAGCTTTATCTACTGATGTTTTTGTTATTTAGTAGCAGTTATCCAGTTAAGATGTTTACTGGTGTTGAGCAAGACGAGATATTAGGATATTCCAAATGAAGGTTTGGAACCTGAACTTCAAAGAATAGAGGCTATGCGATCTAAAATGATTTTCTACAGCACAAATTGAAAATTATAGGAAGCTGCAGTCCCTTAATCGAAAACTACGCCGCTCCAATTTGAAAGAAAGAGAAAGAGATTTTTGGACAACTATTATTGAAGTTATAAGGGATATCAATGTATTGTACACAGAATTTAAATATCTGAAATGGACTCCTACTTGTCTTAACTACAAGTACTGGTCTATGGCATTGATGAGACCAACCTAATGACTGTAAAACTGATGTCTGAAAGATGTGAATTTTGTTTTAACAGAAAGTATATAAACCTGTCTTACTCTACGGTATGAAAATATTGGGAAACATTTAGGTTGATATTTAGAAGCTCACAGTCAAGACACAACTGCTACTATTCTGGATAGCAAGGTCGGAAAAGATTGTCGAGTGTTGGATCAATTTGGAAAGGGGAAGAATAAAGAGGCTCCATGGGCTGTTTTGAACGTACAAAGGGAAAAAGGACAACCTAGCTATCCTTGAATAAACCGGTCGTGGACAATGAGATCTAAAGGAGTACGCCCATTCACTCTTAGAAATAATGATTCTTTGAGGGTTGTTAAGAAACAATAGAACCATCTATATGGAACCATAATGACAAAAACGGCTCTTTAAAATAGATGGAACGATTTAAGTAGAACCATTACGACAAAAACGGTTCTTTGATATGAAATGGAGAAACACTTGGAACATTTACTGTGAGGGTTCCAAAGAGAACCATAACGGGTTCACCATAGCCATGACTGAAGAACCTTAAACAGTTCCATGGGAAATATATTTTTCTAAGAGTGTAGTCAGCCAATTATTCTTGAGGAAAGTCTCACTGATGTGATAAGTGCTTTCTAATTCCATTAGGTGATAATGGTATGTGTTAACACCAATTGAACTGAACTTTGCAAAGAACAACTTGTGATTTCAGTGGATGGGGTTCTAGTAAAAGCTGGAAACTTTCTGACCTGAACCGATTCGAATGTTACTCGGAGGCACCGCACCTACATACTAGTAACAAACTTAAAGACAGCAGCTAAATGACGATAACGGCCATATAGCTTTAAACAATTCGCAGGGGAAATTCATTATTGTCCAGTGATAGTTCGATAAAATTAAGAAACACTTCTAGATTAAGTTATTTTTAAAGGTACTAGCGAATTCGATTATGCCCAATTCAATATATGTTTAATTTATTTCGACACAGTCAAAAGTTTTCTACATTTTGACCTAAGCATGGCAAAGACCAAAAATAGCAAAGTGTCTAGCACTGCTGCTAATATAATTTTTGGGCCCAAGGGCGCCGTAACAGAAAAGTTGTTATACATCATCAAAGTCCTTCTGAAGGTCATAAGTGGGCCCCTTCCCGAAAACTGGAATTGGTGGTAATGGGCCCCGTCCTAAAAACTGGAATTGGTGGTAATTGACCCCTTCCTGAAAACTTGAATTGGGGGTAGTGGGATCTTCCAGAAAACTGGAATTGGTGGTAGTGGGCCCCTTCCTGAAAACTTGAATTGGTGGTAATGGGCCCGTTCCTGAAAACTGGAATTGGTGGTAATGGGCCCCTTCCTGAAAACTTGAAATGGTGGTATTGGGTCCCTTCCTGAAAACTGGAATTGGCGGTAGTACCCGCAGTTGTTAAGTACCGGCCGTTTATATCAGAGATGTAATTTAACATGGCGTGAATCACAAATCTAACAAACACTTTAAAAGGAAACAAATGTTGATGTAAGTTGGTAAAATTGCGTTAAATGAGATTAAGAACCAATTTTGATTCAAAATGATTTTGTAAAGCCCTTTGGCTGAGGTAAGTTTGTTTGAAAAGTATCAATACTGTCTTTACTTAGCACTGGAGGAAGATTGACTTTCAAATAGTAGAACAACACAAAAAAAAAAGCATTTTGTGGTTATGCTCGCGTCAATTATAATCGGAAAACACAGCCACCATACGGCGTGCATACCTATCAGTTATTACAATCTTGTGTTTTTTTTTAATTATTTTATTTTGAGTTAATCGAAGAAAACTTATAAAGGATGTACAGCTTTCGTAAGTTATTCATACTTCATTTTTTCTGTTTTTTGGAACAAAATCCAAGAAATTAATATTGTTTTCAATGTCTGGTCTAACATTGAGGTATAGTTGCTTGTGTGAAACTCAAATCAGTAGTCAACTGTCTGTCTCAAATATGTTACCAGTCACGCTATTCTCGTCACCCTGATATTCATTTGAAAGAATTTACAATCTAAATCCTGTTTTCACTTGAGTCAACGACCGCCAAAGATATCAAAATGTTCCTAAGAAACGGAAATATTGCGTTCAGAAAATCTATTGATTAACAGCACATCTATCTTTTTATCGCGTAAGTCCGACAAAAAATCAATACGGTTCATTTGATAAATAACCCATTGATTTTGCAAGATAAATAAGAACTGTGTTATTATATATTTGAGCAAAATAGCTAACATATCATGGTTTTACCAGTTGTTACCTTTAATATGGGTTTGAAGTTGTTCTTAATATCATTTCAGGAATATAACAGGGTGCTAGAGAAATAAAGAATCTTCGACGTTCAATAGTCATATTACGGTGTGCCAGAGAAATGAAGAACCTTCGAGGTGGAGAATAAAATAACGATGTGCCAGAGAAATTAAGAACCTTCCACGTGCAACAATAATATAATGGTGTGCCAGAAAAATAAAGTACCCTCGACGTGCGACAATAATATAACGATGTGCCAGAGAAAAAAAAAACCTCGACGAGCTACAATAATACAACGGTGTGCTAGAGAAATAAAGAACCTTCAGCATGCAACAGTAATAAAACGGTGTGCCAAAAATAAAGAAATGTCGACTTGCAACATTAATATAACGGCGGTCCAGAGAAATAAAGAACCCTCGACGTGCATAAAAAAAAATAAAGAAACTTTGACGTGGAACATTAAAATAACGGTGTGGTAGAGAAATAAAGAACCATTGACATGCAACAATAATATAACGGCGTGCTAGAGAAATAAGGACGCATCGGAGTGCTTCATTGATATAAAGGCGTCCCCGATAAGAACCCGCAACTAGCAATATTAATATCACAGTGTGTCAGACATATAAAGAAGCCTCGACGTGCACAATAATATAACCCTGTGACAGAGAAATAAAAAAAGCCATCCACTGAAGAATCCTAAATGTACAACAATAATATAACGGTATGCCGCAGAAATAAAGAGCCCTTGATATGCCACAATAATATAACGGTATGCCAGAGAAATAAACAACCATCGACGTGCAACAATTATATAACGGCGTGACAGAGAAATTAAGAAGCCTCGGTGTGGAACAATAATATAATGGCGTACCAGAGAAATAAAGACGTGCAATAATCAACACCAGCATACCAGGGGCCGGTTGCTCGAGGCGCTATTAAATTTAAACCACTATTAGATGACGGCACGTCATGTTGTAGGTCTATCTCTAACCCGGTATTAAGGATTTAATCTGGTGTTAGCGGGTAATCGTCCTTCGAGCAACTGGTCCCTGATATAAGTGAAATTCCCTTGAGTACTACATGTATTTTAAAGTAGGCCTCATTTGTTTGTTTATACAACATAGCTTAACTGTCTGTTTCCTGACAAATGTGTAGTCACTGTATGACATTTCTTTCAAAAAAACTTGAACCACATTTCTAATAATGTGTATCTTACCTGGTTTGTTTTCCTAGTTGTAGTTATATGACCTTTTCATAACCTGTATATAAGTCTGTTGTTTGCCACTTTGATGATGGCATAATAAATGCTGAAATATTGCATCAAAATGAAGTTATCGTTTTTTCGGAATCACACTACTTGTGTATTATGTCTCATGAGCATTGTACATTAATTATCTGCCAAGGGTTGAGATGCAGAGTAGCTCGGAATAGTAACCCTTGGCTAGAGAAGGTGGTAAATACAAGGCGAAGTAAACTTGTTGTATCTAATGAAAGCATTTTTGCCCAACTTGCTCTTCAAACGACAGGTGCTTTAAAATTCATATTTATCCCATTACATCGCTGATAATTCCACTCAGAGGCCGTCTGCTCAAATCATAGAAGCATGCTCAAGACGTGACATCCACTTCTTTGTGGCGGAACGTCGTCTTATATGCTATATAGCCTAACAAACCCTTGAACACCCGGCCCAAGAGCTGGGGCCCGTTTTTACAAAGCGATCTTAATTGCCATGGGGACTGGTGCTGACAGTATTGTGATGTCATGGTAATTAAGATCAACTAAGGCTAAGATCGTTTCTTGGAACAATAAGACAATCGCGGGATGGTTTTTGCGATGTCTCCCTCCGTATTCCATCGTATTTAAGCTAGAAAAAGGTGAAGTGGACAATCTGTCAACATGTTCATGAATACCATTAATAATGACATACAGGACTCGGTATAACAAACTCAGTTTATTTAGTTCATTTACCTCAGTGTCGAGTTTTGCTATAAGGCTGATGAATTTCATAGAAGCATTGTTCCAATTGTCAAATAAGGCGGTAGATTTAAATGTTACATACTTCTGCAATAAGTTAACCTATGTTATACCATCAAAAGACTTGTGTACTTTTTTCCAAATTATCTATACAGCTATAGGGAATATTGATGACAACAAATATACATATACTATACTTTATTTTGATTCCCTCATCAGTCGAGAATTCGCATTCCAACACAACTAATATAATACTCTGTATTAGATGCCAAAAACCCCACTAAGTACTTTTCTAATAAGTCCTTAAAATCACCAGTGTCTACTTTAAATGTTTTGCACACTACAACGACTATGTACACAATTTGTTAAGACTAGTAAGAAAAACAAAATATATATATACATTATTTACAGCAATTCACTTTAGTTTCTTTATATATATTGAATAAATAAAGAGAGAAAATGTGCTCACCTCCTCCCTTCATTTATCCAATTTATAAATAGCCACAACCACGCTTTCGGAATTGCTTATCCAAAATATAAATAAACAGAAGCACGCTTCGGAATAAGGTAAGTAAAAAAACAATTGTGAGTAATATCTAGATATTAAAAAAAAAGATGTTGATTAGGCGTCTCTTGTGTCTGGCTTTATATAGATGGATGATCGCAGTTAATATATCACTGGGTTAAAATTCTGGGCTTTGTCGTGAGCCTCTGTAGCTCAGTCTGTAGTGTTTGGGCTGTAACCCAAAAGTCTCGGTTTCGAATCCCATTGGAGGCTGGAACATTTTTCTCTATTCATTTATTGAATATATATATATATATATAATTATATGAAAAAAACTTTTTTTTTTATTCCTAGCTGTGGCACCCAAGTTTTTCTCCTACTTAGAAATTAATGTATACTGTGTTTTTGGACTGACTTTACAATGCAGTTAACCCTCAGATTTGTGGAACAATACTGTGACAGTGAGAAAGAAACCAAGAGAAAAGATAAGAGCTATACATGGATCACATATCTGTAGAGTTCACAATAAATGCAGGATTGTCTTGAGCGCCTTTTTCATCCAGTGGATCATCTTCTTGAACAACCCGGTAATGATAACGTTTTGCAATTATCAGGAAAACTACGAAGTTCACCAACATCAGACCGCCCAGAAGAAAAAAGAAATATTCCAAGTTCCCTACGTTTATTTCCTTTGGGAACCAAGGCTCTACAATATAACAAAACAGGATGACATGAAACATTTCAACGATTCCTTTCCTATATTTCGCAGAATCAGGAACTTTTGAAATGTTACTGCGAAAGAACCAAGAAATCCCAGATTTCAGGAAGGGTGTCATCTTGTCGGATTACAATGCATTTAAATCATTAATAGTTGTCCGAAAATAACCTTTTGACGAAAATCGATGAGTGTATTAACATAAACACAAAATCGTTTCAAAACAGGATAAACCATTGAGCATGCATTTAATCACAACATTTGAAAAATAAAAAAGTCAACAGAAAACGCAGAGGCCTGTATGTAAACTTCGGATACCCGACCCCAGGACAAATCATCACAGTTCTGATATTTCCTTGTATTTCTTGTGAATAAAAATTAATTTAATTTGATCAAAAATCTTTTAGTTGGTTGTCGCATGTAAGCCTGTACAATATTCCACGTTTGAGTGTATCCACGTGACCAATCTTGTGTTTCGTCATCCTATGTATGACTATATTGTGATGGGGGTATAAAACATGCAGGCCTAAATGAAGGTACAGTTTCTAACACATTTCTAGCATTCTTCTAACAAAGCACAAACACGACTTTTCGATAGAAATAAGACGTAAACTTACTAGAAACTGTTGCCACTTCAACGATTTTTAGAATCGCCACAGAAACATAACTACCAAGGCCAGATGTAAGCAAGAATAATCCCATGATTAATCCCTTCAGGAAATGCGGGGCCTCCGAGTAAGCGAACTCTAAACCTTTATAAAAAAACAAGGGGACACGAGTTCAATTAAGTTTCATCAGCAGTTTCTGAAAGTGCAGCACCAGTGAATGCCGCGTTCTTATATATATATTTTCAGGTCTTTGGTCACATTCAGAGCAAACGATTTTTTAGCCAGTTGGGCCAATGTTAATTTTCTCGTGGATAAGAAGCCTCATTCTCTTAAATGAAACGAGTATTCGCTTAATTCCAAAAAAAGAAAGAAGAAAAAAACCCACTTAAAGACACGGTTTCATGGCGCTTTTGTATATGACTTCTAACCTACCATCAGTGTATTACAAAACAACCACAAAAGCTGGAGGCCGTCGTCCACGCTTAGGTGTAATATTATTGTCTAGTGGCCACAATGGAGAACATGGTCAGGTGTGTTTTGTTTGACGAGATCTCTCCCAGTTTGTCCACCCGCGATGATAAGTAACTATTTAAGTGAAGTAGCCTTGAGTCGCGCTACAATGCGTTCAACACCAATCAAATACAAGTGAATTGTGATCTTAAAGTCGTGTTAAATGTTTAAGTTCTTTTTAAACTGCTTTAAGTCATTATGTATCATCATCTGCCTGCTTTATCCCGTGCTTAAGCTTTGGTATAACATATATATATATATATATATAGATATATATATATATATATATATATATATATATACATATATGGAAATTACCTGTAATACTTGTGAAGACTTCACTGGCTCCAATTAAAGCGAATTGGGGCACTTGTATAAACATTGAAAGTGTTGAAGAATTATACGTCTTGTCTCCAAGTTCTTGAGGAAATCCCCCAGTTGCAAAAAGGTTCTTTTTTCTGACAATTTCCACAATGCCAGCTACCCCCATCGACATGGCTGCCAGAATCATTCCAAATCCTACATAAACAAATTTATTAGACTTCCAATGTCTTTATTGAAAAAAAACAACCCATTATCCAAAACACTGCTAGATAGTTTTTACTAAGTCAGTTCCTCAATATTTTAGTTCACATAGAAGTGTCCATTTTTAGAGATCCTATACAACACGAGAATCCTTCTTTTGAAGACCAAATGCTTTTGCAGGCTTATTGCTTTAAAAATTCAATGTTTTTTTAATTGATCAATTATCACAATGGTACCTGTGTTAATGTCTTCATTTACCATCAACTGCCAATGTGCTA
Source organism: Mopalia ciliata (assembly GCA_034783835.1). Classification (NCBI taxonomy): domain Eukaryota; kingdom Metazoa; phylum Mollusca; class Polyplacophora; order Chitonida; family Mopaliidae; genus Mopalia; species Mopalia ciliata. The sequence continues at coordinate 19,054 of JAVFBW010121296.1, forward strand.
TTCATTACCATACTTATTGGGCATTACCATAATTATTGCCCACTAGAATTGTGGTCGAAATTCGTATAGGTGATATATATATTTTCGATTTTAATTAATCTGCATCCCTGTGCCCGTGTGATTATTTTACGAAATATATATATTTATACCTGAACATATCCTACCTATATGTAGTTATTAATATTTCTTACCAATACGTTGTAATAGCGTAGGGTGTCTCCCTATCCTGTCCAAGAAGGGGTAGATAACTCTATCCATTAATGGGATCAAAATTAAAATGATAATGACATTAAACAAATTCAGGGCCGCAGCGGGAGTAACCAGTGAACCAATCCTAACATCCATTCTAGCACTCTGTACAAAAAACGTGCCTGACATCTACAAACGAAAAATTATTCAATATATTTAGGTCTACATCGATTTGATTTTTTGGGTAACCTAGTATAATTGTCTCAATTGTTCTTCTTGACGGATTTCGGGTTTTTCATGTTTTACGTTTAGTGCGTTACTCTATGGCGTTGATCGTAGCCGCAACAGTGGTCTATGGTTTTCGTAAAACTTGGCGGCCCCATCAGTTTTCAAACGTTGCCTAATACTATCTCTCTACACTTTTAAAAGTTCTTCACGATTGAATCAATCACGACCATAATTCAAAACAAATAATTTATTTGCAATATTATTATGTTATGTTTTCGTAAAAGAAACTGACATCACAGAAATTGGTTCTCCCCTTCCCAAACTGGGGGAAGGAAGTTTAAACTTACCTGTGAATATATGGCCCAATACATAATGATTGTAATGTAGATAGGAATAACTCGTCCCAGACATTTGATTCCTTCCACTGTCGCGTCCGCAAACGACCCACCATTAGTTTTCTTTGCAAAGTCTAGTAACGACTTGGTATCTGATTTTTTTCGACGTTTACAACTTTCAGCAACAATTTTAACTGCCGTTGACAGTATGCTTCCTGTGGTAAATCAATATTGATTATTCTGTCAATCACCATAATAATTAATCATATTAATTGCTATAAAGTAGTTTCTGAACGTCAAAAAAAAACCCCCAGATTTGCCATGCATGACTTATTATTTATCTTTGGATCCAAAACTCCCTCCTTAGTTTGAAGGGAAAAATTGTCAAAATCTAAGGGTTTTCAAAAATGTACCCGCTAAAAGTAGGGTTTTGCAATAAAAAAATAGAAAGTATTTTTTGTGTTCTGTTTTATGGTTGCTCTCATTTTTTTTTTTTTTTTTCGTTTTCTGTTTTTACCTTTAGTAGGTGTGTTCTTGTATTTAAATCTGCCTATAAGGAGGAAAACGAGAGCTAGGATCATTGATATGAAAGGAATGAGGAAGCCCAGGGCGAAGCTGATGTTCTGTTGTACGTACGCCACTGCCGAGTACGCTATGAAGGAGCCAGTGTTCACGAAGAAATAAAACCTATAGAATTAAAAAAGAAAAAAAAAAATGCCAAATTTGGTTATAACCACATTGAGCCAAAAGCACAGTCTGTTTTATTACCAGACAGACCCTGCATGGGTAGATTCTGCCTGTATACTAACCATTAATATTCTGATCCTCATAAATCCAAGTTCACAGCGGTTCTAGGCCTATACATCTGATCATGGACGACCCACCAATTGTTTACATTGTAACAGCGGCGACATAAGGTTATAAAAGGTTTTGTTGAACACATAGAATAGCTATCCTAAATATATTTTGATGTTAAAAAATAGGTATAAGACTAAACATTATATAGGCCCATGCATATTTTTTAAAAGCTACCTTGCATAAACAGGATTAGGTAAAGACCCAATAGTCAAATTAGAAACATTGCAAAATAAACGAGCTGAGTAACTAACATGTCTATCGCTAGGGATATTTTAAAAAAAGGAAAGAAATACAGTTAACAATCATGCTTTCTATACAAGTTTAGGATCAGTTTGTTTCTTCAAAGGGTAAATATCATGGTATCACTTTGGTGGAAATCAATTTGTAAGTCAAAGCGTGCGTTTCTGTTTTCACTTAAAGTGTTTACAATACGTACAGACGTGAATAACACAAATATGTGTGATTGGGAGATCTTGGTAAAACACAGCTAAATCTGTGGTATTAAAGTGTTCAGGTTATGTTCACAACAGGTACATGTACACACAGATGGAAATCTAATTAAACTACCCACTACTGTCGGCCATCTTGTTTTGAGGAATTTGGTGAAATGCTATCCCATCTTGAGGACACCCCTTGAGCTGAAGAGGTGTTTTATACTATATTGTCTTATTAATAATTTACTAAGAACGATCTGTGTAGAATATGTTTCAGCCCAATCTTTGAATTAACGATCTTTCGATGTACACGATGTGCTCAGTATAATGAGACAAATTGATGTTTCAGCGATTACCAGTGTCCGTAAAAAACACAGTTTCTGTTTAGAAATCTAAACAAATGTATCTGTCCGGAATAGATGTTTAATCTCTTGGTGGTAGAATGAGCCGATGTCAAATGATCTATTTGTTATTGTCCAGTAGGTGCAATGACCGGGTGCCATTCACACTGATTTACAGAACTAAACACGTCAACCGGCAACAGTTTCTCAACTAAAATCTGTTCAAACTCTAAGAATGTGTTATCCCAAAATAACGAAAATTCACAAATAAAAAATATTCATTGCTTGCAACTTTTGTTTTGTAGAAGGCCGGTTTGCGGAGTTGTCTATACGGTAGGTGGCCGGAATTTACTGCTGGCGATTGCTGAAAATTGTACCTTCCATCCATATCCGCCCAAAATAAATATGCTATGTTATTATGTTTTATACTAATGGTCATAAGATAAATAAAAATAAAATTAAAATAGGTGACAGACAAAACACAGGTGGAAGTATCGCCATGATAATTCTATAAATCGTTAACACCTTGTCCTTGCGACGCTGTAAAAAGTTTACTCCAAACTAAGTTATAGGCTGAATAAACTCGTCATCAGAATCTCTAATAAATGATCTTCTGGCATAATGTTTGAAAATGAAGTTTAAAATTAAAGAGAAGACACCGTTTAGGCCATTCTGAGTCCGAATGACCCAGCGGCATCTCACACAAGGTCCCTTCTAAACTTTGAAAATCATGTACAATTATTTTTGGAAATGAAATCAAAACGTCCCAGCATGACATTTTGTGCATGTAAACGGTTTTGACCGATGTTGTTGTTTGCTATTTATGTGTCAAATAAAACCTTAGGTTATTTCCCACAATTAAATTTTAAAAACCCCTGCAGTAAACACTTTCACTGTTAATCATTTTATTTATTTTGATCAAGTTAGTGATTGTTACCATTGAAAAAAGGTCTGTACAGCATTTCCTCCTAATTCCTCCGCCTGTTCTGCTCCATAAGGTCCTACATTGGCCTTGATACCGCCAGTTCCTAGCGCCACAAAGAATAATCCCGCCATGTAATAGCCCGCTCTACCATCCTTTTATAACAACATTAAAAGGGCATTGAATAAGGCATATGTGTTAGGGCCAATATTTTGTCCCGGTTTTCAACCGAGTTAAAATTAGACAGAGTAAGAAGTTAGAGATCTGTCGTCATCTTAAAGTTATATACTGTTTTATAGTACGACGCTACATCCCAGTAAATCAATATTTCCGTTACAAGTCCACACCAAGTCTAACAATTGTGGCACTTCTAACTGTAATTACACCCAATGTACAAAACATGATCTAAATTCGGATAAGCGATAAAAGTGTTGAGTCATTATACAAATCTGCTTACCCGGTTCAGGTTATAGACAAGGCCATCGTCGTCAGCGCCAAACCAGTGTTTGTAATCAACAGCAGCACAAACCAACAGAAATGAACCTGAAGGGACCGGAGAAATGGGAAGCCAATTAAAATGAAATAGATTTAAACTAATTAAAAAAATATTTACCGTATGGAGTTAGAGTGGGGTGATTGTGAAACAGGGGTGTATTCATCTGAAATCCATCTAAATCCGTATACCAGAGGGGAGCGTGAAACTTTGGTCTTGCAGGCAGAATATTAAAACGTATATAGGCCTATAGGGGCACCATGAAACGCTCTTCAGGGGAAAGGGGAGGGGGCACTTGTCTTTTGAAATAGTGTAATAAAACAACTTGACATGAATATTCCCCTATGAGCATGATACACTGTTCTTTTGCAATAGCGTAATGAAACAAATTGAGATGAATATTTCCCTATGAGTGTGAAGCATTGTTATTTTGAAATAGTGCAATGAAACAAATTGAGATGAATATTTCCCTACGAGTGTGAAACATTGTTCTTTTGAAGTAGTGTAATGAAACAAATTGATGTGAATATTTCCCTATGAGTGTGAAGCATTGTTCTTTTGAAATAGTGCAATGAAACAAATTGAGATGAATATTTCCCTATGAGTGTGAAACATTGTGTTTTTTTAAATAGTGCAATGAAACAAATTGAGATGAATATTTCCCTATGAGTGTGAAACATTGTTCTTTTGAAATAGTGTATTGAAACAAATTGAGATGAATATTTCCCTATGAGTGTGAAACATTGTTCTTTTGAAATAGTGTAATGAAACAAATTGAGATGAATATTTCCATATGAGTGTGAAACAGTTCTTTTGCAATAGTGTAATGAAACAAATTGACATGAATATTCCCCTATGAGTGTGAAACATTGTTCTTTTGAAATAGTGTAATGAAACAAATTGACATTAATCTTTCCCTTTGAGTGTGAAACATTCTTTTGAAATAGTGTAATGAAACAAATTGAGATGAATATTTCCCTATGAGTGTGAAAGATTATTCTTTTGAAATAGTGTAATGAAACAAATTGAGATGAATATTTCCATATGAGTGTGAAACAGTTCCTTTGCAATAGTGTAATGAAACAAATTGACATGAATATTCCCCTAAGAGTGTGAAACATTGTTCTTTTGAAATAGTGTAATGAAACAAATTGACATGAATCTTTCCCTTTGAGTGTGAAAAATTCTTTTGAAATAGTGTAATGAAACAAATTGAGATGAATATTTCCCTATGACTATGAAACATTGTTCTTTTGAAATAGTGTAATGAAACAAATTGAGATGAATATTTCCCTATGAGTGTGAAGCATTGTTCTTTTGAAATAGTGTAATGAAACAAATTGAGATGAATATTTCCCTATGAGTGTGAAACATTGTTTTTTTTTAAAATAGTGCAATGAAACAAATTGAGATGAATATTTCCCTATCAGTGTGAAACATTGTTCTTTTGAAATAGTGTAATGAAACAAATTGAGATGAATATTTCCCTATGAGTGTGAAACATTGTTCTTTTGAAATAGTGTAATGAAACAAATTGA
>JAVFBW010121297.1:0-14844 GCA_034783835.1 Mopalia ciliata
TTATTCATTCTTTTGTTATCCATTTGTCTGTCTTCTGCAGTTCTATGCATATTGCTATTTCTTGTTATCACTATATAGCAAAGGCTGTATACCCTTTTGTTTTGTGCGCAAAAGTTAGAGCTAAAGAAAGCTGCTTAATGTGATTGTCAAGTGGACCTACACTACACAGCAACATTTCAAAGGAAAATAATCGATCTATACCATACATGTATTTCATATATATTACATATTTTAACAAAAAATTGCAAAATAATAAAATTATCTGATTTTTAATTATAAAGTAAAAAATGTTTTATTGATTATAGCATGGCTGAAGTAATCGGGAATGTGTTAAACGTAAACATCTGCATACATGGTCATTCATATTATAACTTTAGTTGACTTTCCGGCCACATGTGAGTAAATTATTTATCTGGTAATTATTGCTTATTTTAATGAAAGATAGTTTTATTTAACTAAAATATGAATAACATCATGTAGGCTACTTTCAATTTGTAAAATAATTTGTATTTTCAAAATAACAATTATTTATGAAGTTACAAGTGTTATACTGTTTTTACATAGAGATATGGATAACAAGTATGACCATCAAATGTTATAAAATTGCACCATTTCATCGGGTATAATCTTCTCTTTTTTTTTTTCTTTCCAAACAATGGCAGGGTGGACACAAGTAGATTGTTCAGCCCCTGCATTTTATTTCACAGACCCCCTTAGCCACCCCATCTAAAATAGCCTCGAGTGACCACTGCCGTTGTCAATATACTGTGGGGTAATCAAAATTTGATGCGGAGCAATTACACGCTTTGGGTAGTTTAAACTCTGTATACAGCTGGGTTTATTCGTTATGTGGACCGTACAGTTTTTAACTGGCTGTATGAAGAAACAATTCTGACCGGCTACCGTCTTACAGGGCAGAGGGGCTCGGACGATAATTTTTTAGTTATTCTCCGTCGATCGGGCAAAAGCTAACACCGCCACGTGTCAAAAACAAAACGTCCACACTGTTTTACTGTAAATATTTACCCAGATATTTTTAGTGGGGAATTCCCTTCCTTGTCACTCTAACACGTGACTTGGCTGGTCTCGGATAAGGAAAGTCTCGCGGTAACAGAGTTCGTTCATCAATAATCTTCCAAAATGGCGACAGCGATGTACTTGGAGCACTATTTGGATAGTAAGTAAAAGGAAGCTAAGCGAAGAAGCGGATAATATCTTGACAAGCTCTAGCATCGGGGAAAAATGTCTGTATTTGGGCTTCTTTATTAACACATATATTTGGTCACATCATCTGTGTATCTTCAAATTTCTTCCATTTCTTTTCGAGTTTGACAGTTGTTTATCTTCTCGCGCAATTTCCACACCGGAAGTAGACAAAAATAGCGGGACTTCACTTTAAACTTTAAACTCTTCGGTAAAAGTATAACAAAAACGTCCTCACCGTAAAAATAAAAATTTATAAACATATAGCTAAGAAAGCCTTATTAAAACGATCATTTGTACAAAAAAAATTGGCCTATTGCTTCCACCAGTGGACCTCACATTGCCAGATAATTAAACGTTTAATGTATATTTCTAAGTGGCCTATTGCTTCCACCAGTGGACCTCACATTGCCAGATAATTAAACGTTTAATGTATATTTCTAAAAGTAGTCACACTGGCACAGGGATGTAAATCAATTAAAATCGAAAAATCATCTTATGTTCTAGATATCTCCCAGAGACAAGTTTCTAAATAAACCTTACGCATAGTGAGTCGTGAGCGGGTTATAATCGCCGGTCGTGTTTGCTAGCCTAGTACTCCTGCTAAAGCCAACACAGTGAGCATGTTAAAGACACCCTCCTCGAGAGCCTCAGTGCATACATGTATGAAAGGTCATCGGCTCTAACTGGCTTGCGGTAATTTTTCGCTGAAAGCAGACAACCTTATGACATAACATGCAACATATATAGGACAAGATTTGTGCTTGGTTGTCTCGCCTTTCTAAAAGCAAAATTAATAATTCCATTTGAATTCCACGATAAGGAAGGCTCATTGAAATAGTTTGCCCGCTTCAGATTTTTTTAAACTGTTTTAATTTAACACTCGATTTTATATCGAAATAAAATTCGTCAGCCGCAACAACAACAGCAACACATGTTAAACGCTATCGGCGAGATTTGTAAGGAAACAAACGAAATTACCTCAAATACAATTGTGAAGTATCTAGCCTTAAAAGAAAAGAAACATAAAACTGAAAAGTTTTCTTCTCCACTAATGATATATAGACGGATTAAAATATTAAAGGGACAACATCAACAACATAGGACTTCGAATATATATATTTGTGTGTGTTTGTCTTTTAGAAACTGGACTACGATGACAATGCAAATTCCAATGACTTGCTCACAGCTGCGCACACCACCTACACCAGTTACTTTACGAATTTTCAAAAAAGCAACTTACCTTTAATGTCAAATGTGGCTTCAATCCATGTTATTTGTCGCGTTAGGCATTAGTTCAAGGGAGTTGTTTGTATTATTTATTTATTAGATCGTCCGTAATGGAGACAGTATAGTTTTACTCTAATGTTTAAAGATAGGCCCGCAAAACAAGTCTAGCACCAAAACTCCAAATCGCTCAGACTTCTGTCCCCACACCTAAAAGTCTTGTGAAAACGCCCACTATTTAAAATTTATTTAACACATACACACTGATTCGGTTCTGTTTTTAGCGTACATTTGACCTCGATCGGGAGTTATGACTGTTAGTGTATGAGCCCCGTGAAGAGATAATTTAGAACAAAGAAATTCAACTGTTACGAAACAACCAGTGTACCGGTATTTAACAAAATGGCTTCACTCAGTATAACGTCATTTGTGCACCTGGTTTGTTATAATCGGTGGAGTTAATAGAAACTTAACTTTATTCTTATCAATTAGCAACATTTTCAGTTAACTAAACAAACTCCCAATCGTACATACGCCAGTGGTTTAACACATAGGCAATAGCCCCATATCAAAGCTTTTAGGCTCTAGTTTCATACTTATGTCGACATAGCAATGACTAACTCGTAATTAAGACATAACTATCTCTTAATTACGACATAGCTATCTCGTAATAACGGCAAAGCGTAATTGTAATTACGACATAGCTAAGTGGTAATAGGGCATAGCTAACTCGTAATTAGGACATAGCTAACTCGTAATTAGGACATAGCTAACTCGTAATTAGGACATAGTTAACTCGTGATTACGACAAAGCTAATTCGTAATTACGACATAGCTAACTCATAATTACGACATAGCTAACTGGTAATAATGACATAGCTTACTGTCGAGAAAAGCCTTCAATACAACAATTAATTACAATCCCGGATTGTTGGTGTGTCGAAGGAATCCACATGCCAAATGCTGACCTTTGCTAAACTATTATCGTCTTTTCAAACGCTTCTTAAGCTGAATTTCGACACAAATCCAAAATCTTCACTTAAATCGCAACTTTATCTCTAGAGACAACAAACCCACCCTGTATGCATTGTAAATGCATCCACCGATACCTTCGTTGATTGTCGGCGCTCGTAATACGCCCTTCAATTAACACCTCAATCCAGTATGTCTGATTTCTTATGTCGTAATTACGAGTTAGCTATGTCGTAATTACGAGTTATCTATGTCGTAATAACGAGGTAGCTATGTCATAATTACGAGTAAGCTATGTCATCATTACGAGTTAGCTATGTCGTAATTACGAGTTAGCTATGTCGTTATTACGAGTTATAGCTATGTCGTCATAATGAGTTAGCTATGTCGTAATTAAGAGTTAGGTATGTCCTTATAATTACGACACAGCTATATCGTAATTACGAGTTAATCCTTGCTACGTCGTAATTATGATATAGCTATGTCGTAATTACTACATAATAATGAAAAAAATAACTGACTTTGCACTAATAGGCTTCCGTATGCAACCAACTTGTCCCATGATGCAAAACAAAAGTGTCGAGCATCGAATCGAACGCACACTGAATTTATTACACCACACAATAAAGTTTCTTGGAAGAGCTACTCCAAAATCTCGTGACAAGCTGGTCTAATGGTCCGATCTCGTAGATAATCCCTTCGTCCTTTAAATAGTACTACCAGTCTAATACGCCCGTTTCCAATTAAGACGTTACGAGTGCCTTCGCTTTGCAAAAAGCCGTAGTTTTGTATAATCCAATTAACATTTCCTATTGTGGGGCTATTCATATTCAGGTGCCATCTTAGATAATGACTTCCTGCCTGAACTCACCGAGGCGAATTTCAGGCTTTTAATACCGACAAGGGATTTCCTCTCGTATGAGAAAACTAAGAAAAGTATCTCTGTGTAATTGATATATTTCTATGGGCAAATGTTTTTCTTCATGGTTGAATGTTTTTTTGTTGTGAAATTATAGGTTTTTGCGGAAATTTATCCGTGGTTTTGTGGTTTTAGTCTGTCTGCTTAATAATCCTACTTGGGTGTACCGCCCACGGGTTCGAATCTGTCGCGCATCCGATATATCAGTGAAACACACTCTTCATTAGGGCCTATGTCCATAAATCTTCTGCACCATTTTCAGTAATTTCCATTTGAAACTAAATCCAGTTTTCTTCCATCCCACAGGTTCTTGCGTTCTACATTGTGTATGACGTGTTTCTGTTCATTGCGGGAATCTTATCGGCAGTCCGAGCAGGACAACTTTTCAACATCTACAGTTCTTTTCGGGTTACATACCCTTATGAAGCCATAGCAGCGTGTGCCGTAAGTAGTAATTGTAACTAGATCGGTTTGTTTACCGTAAACCTTAATAAAATATACTAAAATGTCAATAATGTTGGATAGGTCGTCTGTCCACAGTATGAAAATAAATTTACTAACAGTTAAACAGGTGGCTGATTTCTGCCAGTGCATCGTACGTTTTGACAACTCGTTTTTCAAGAAAATCAAGTGATTATTTGTTATCCAAATGTTTTATGTCGTACACAGTATTTTGTGGTTGTCCGACTTAAATTTGTCTTCTCTCTAATATTTATTTTACAGGTTTTATCTTAAAATTATGTTCGCTTTATTAAAGCGACGGACCAAAATGCCGTTGTGTCATGCGCAGTAGCCATTATAGATTGGCATATCCGTTTAAAGAGAAAGCACTGACTAGACCTCTTACTACAAAGCTGGTAATATGCAACGGCCTAATTAGAGACACATTTGAGATAATTATAACATACACACTATTAAAGTATATCTATATATATATTTTTGGTAGATTATTAGGCCTGTAACCCAAAGGTTCCAGGCTTTCGGATTTACTCAAGCTAAAACCATGTGTGAGTAATATATATCAAAGAGATGCTAATTTAACGTCTACGCTTATGTGTCCGTGCTTTGTGTAGAGAGAAAATCGCCATTCTGCCGCGAGCCTCTGTAGCTCAATGGGTTATTCTATATTATTCTATATGTAATTATAGCGGATCATTAGGGAGGTGACTGACGTCGGGATAGAAATTAGAGAGAATTGTATTAGTAGTATTTCAAACACCAATACTAAACTACTAGATGTTGAATTTGATAATGTTTTAAGTTTAACTCATCATGTTGATAAATTTTGTGAAAAAGCAAGGCGCCAATTAAATGACCTTTGTATAGACTATTTAGAATTTTAAATAGCGATGCGAAATCGGCTGCCCTCAGGTCCTATGTTAGATCAACATTTTAATATTGCCGCTTGTTTGGTGTCCGTCAAAGGTATATGACATTAACAGATTAGAAAAACGTTTGGTGAGAAGGTTAAGGCTTGCGTTTGTGGACTTCAAGAGTCCTTAGGAAAGCCTGATATCTCCTGCAAATATGCCGATTCTGGAACTAAAAAGAAAACTATTGCTGTGTACTAAAATTGTGAAAGTGGTAAACGGGATTTCCCCTTCATAGGCCCAATCATACAGTGAAAGATAATTTGTACCATTTGAGAGGACAAAAAATCTGGAAGTACCGTGTGTAAAAACTACTGAATATGGCCTTAACATATATGGGATGTTTGCAGAAAAACTCCCAGCTTCGGCTGCATTTAAGAGTAGAATACGAAACTGGACTGGAGGATTGCGGTGATTATCCGACCATGTGCATACACGGGCTGCGCAGGTGTTAACATGGAGATCGTGCGGAATATGTGAGAATCTGGCCTTCGCAGATGAGCTTACTCGTGTCTTTCGCTTCCGCTGATATCCTGCTGATACAAAAATCACGATCACGCTTATCATACGTGCCACAAGGCAAGTATGGGTAAATGGAATAGGGGATTACTATCGCAAAACACCAAGACAACAACCAAGGCAACGACCACGGCAGCGACCCTGTCATTGGCCAAGTCAACGCCTTTGGATAAGACATTACCACGATTTTATTACGAAGCTAACAGTTTACCAATGGTTCACCAATGCGCGACAGCCGTCACCCCAGGACCTCACCAGTCTGGTAGACACATCGTCCCCATTGGGAGTCCAAGTCAGCAGTAATTCCATGGGAGTGTTTCCCAGCAATACAATGCGGCTTAGTGAGTGCCCAGCATCCCCACACTTGGTTCAACGTCCAACGTCCAACGTCCAACTGTACACCCACATCATTCATCAGGATGTGCCCCTTTATTGCTAAAATAAGGCTTGATAATAGGATATAAGTTTTTTTCGGGTTCCTGGCATTGTCAAAGTACATGACTACACCTGAGGGAGGCATCGAATTGAACTTGTTTTACATGCCAAGTCTACATCAAGGTCACCGTTGACAATGACCTTATAGTAGATTGTTATTGATAGCCTAGTCAGTGATAGCCTACATGAAAAAAAAAAACAACCCATTAACATGGTCAATAGGGGTTCAGTCAGTGTAGGTTTGTATAATTCACATATAAACAACATATAGGGGTCCCATCATTGCCGGACGTCATAGTTCATAAAAAAATAGCATACAAGGGCCAAGCCAGTGCTAACTGTTATTGTTAAACTAATAGCTTTTAGGAATCCAGTCAGTTGTCTAAAATAGATTCTAGAAGTTCAGTCAGCGCCGGCTGTAATGGTTCGCCTAAAATAGCTCTCAGTGAACTAATCCGTGCCGTTTGTTATGGTAGCCTATAGCTTTCAGGGGTCCAGTCAGTGCCGACTGGTATGGTAGCCTATAGCTTTCAGGGGTCCAGTCGGTGCCGGCTGTTACGGTTTGCCTAAAATAGTTTTCAGGGGTCCAGTCAGCGCCGGCTGTAATGGTTCGCCTAAAATAGCTCTCAGTGGTCCAGTCAGTGCCGACTGGTATGGTAGCCTAATCTGTACTTTTAAAAAGTGCTTTTTAATATAACAGCCAATACTGATTGGACACCAATGCTCTCTGTATATATTAACATTTCGAGCCAGCACTAACTGGACAACTATATGCATTTTTCAAATGAACTATAACAGTCAGCACTGGCTGGACCTCTTTGTGTTATTTGTTTTGTTAACTTTAGCAGCAGCACCGACAACAATCGTATTCTCGCGAGAGTTTCTTTAGTGGACGAGACTAAGACAACTCTCGTAGGCTATGCCAAGCCATCGCGCATTAATTTCCGGCATTATTAGGGGCGACCTATGCAACAGCCCAGCACATAAAAGAAGTGCAAAACAAGATGTCCTGGGTGTATCTTAGAGTCAATGTCTCCACTTTGGAAGTTAAATTGAATTTATTTGAGAATGGGCCGACAATGGACTCATGCACTTTCGTTTTATGTGAATTATAAACTCCAGCACTGACTTGACCATATAAATATTTTGTTTAGACATAAGTCATCACTGACTAGGCCCCTATGCGCCCTCTTTGTGTTAATGAATCGTATAAATTAATATGTATATATATATACTCCATTAGTGTGTATGTTATAAATTTGTCAATAATTGTACCGTATGGTATTTTATTTATTACGAAACTGTGGCTTAAGTTGCATATTTCCAGCTTTGTAAGGGGTTTAATCAGTGCTTTCTCTTTAAACAAAAATGCTAATCTAGAATGGCTTCTGCGCATGACACAACGGAAATTGGTTTCGGCTCTTTTTAAGAGAGAACACATTTTAAGTAAGTGAAGATAAAATCTGTTAGGGACAACATAAAATAAATTTAAGGGAATACAATTTCCTTGTGGCGAACACAAAATAGTGTGAACACGACATAAACTATTTCTATCTGAGAGAATAGTCATTTCTTTTTCTTTTAAAAGTGTGCTGGCAAAACGTACGATGCACTGGCAGAAATCAGCCACCATAGTTAAAACTGCTTGTTAAACTTATCCTAAAAACGATCAAAATTCTCTCAAGTTAAAAATATATAAACACTCATATTTAACATCGCTACATTTTGCCGGCGTCGTTTACATATCTTACTGGAAAACAAACACAGATGAATCTCACAAACTTCGTCAATTATTTAAGCGAAATATAGTGCTGGGATATTTGTTATTCCTGTGGTTAATTAGATGGCCTTTGATGATTGCTGGGTGCTGCGAGCTGCACAAATGTTCGTTGCCAAAATGTATGCAACTTGAGTGACCACAGTTTCATAATCCAATCCGTTTCGGTTGGAAACATTATTTTGAATCATTTTTTAATATGACAGTGTTTTTACATGACAGATTTGAATAAATGAGTTTAAATATTAAAGTTTTGAATATGACAGGTGTAATAAGACTTTTGAACAGAGTTTTGAATATGAGTTTTGAATATGATAGATTAAAATATGACAGATTTTTGAATGCGCAAGTTTTGAATATGAGGACAGCTTTAATGAAAATTTCGAATAGACGCGATTTGAATATGACACATTTTATCAGAGTTTTGAATGTGGAAGTTTTGAATATGGGAGTTTTGAATATGAGATTTTAGAATATGAGTGATTTGAATATAACAGCTTTTATGAGAGTTTTGTATATGGGATTTTTCAATATGAGAGCTTAGAATATGAGAAATATTAATATGACAGCTTTTATGGGAATTTTGAATATGTGTGTTTTGAATATAAGTGCTTTGAATATGAGAGATTTGAATATGACAGCTTTTAGGGGAATTTTGAATATGTGTGTTTTGGATATTAGTGCTATGAATATGAGAGATTTGAATATGACAGCTTCTATGGGAATTTTTGAATATGTGTGTTTTGAATGTGAAATATTTTAATATGACAAGTTTTATAAGAGTTTTGAATATGGGAGCTTTTAACTCGTGAGTTTTGAATATGAAAGTTTCAAATGGTGAAAACACAACTATCTGAATGATTCTAATAAAACGAACACACAATCAAATCCCACTCAGAATAGTTTAGATGGTCTGTTTAATTAATGTAGGTTTGTTTGTACTCTCCGTTAATTGTTTAACTTTATCTTATCATTTTGTTTACAGTTTTTCGTCCTCGTTGCCTTCATAGTTTTTGTAGTAGACACCGTATTCGCGTTTAACGCTTTCCGTTCCGGAGGGACGATGGCCTCAAGTTCAACGACAACCCAATCCAGTTCCACGGTGACGAAAACAACTGTCACGGTGTCATAATACCAACATCAATCCTCGTATTTCGACATCAACTATACATAGGCTGACCTAACTACACCACATTTCCCTGGGATACTGAAAAGTATGTAATAGCACAAAATTCTCATTTAGCAGAGTCTGGACCCCTACAAATATCCTGATCACAAAGGTTGTGCTTTCAATGGGCAGGCTCTACGGATTTCTGGCATAGTAATTTTACTGACAGCATGTGGATATGTTGGAGAAAGGTCGAATGGAATCTTCTTTGTGAAAACCATCATGAATTACGGCTTTTCGACACAGATACAGGAATGCTTTATATGTTGGATTTAGATAAGTCAGATATTTAAACATTTAAAGGTTAATGGAGTATTTAGTTATTTTAATGTAGATTTAGCGCTCCCTTGCGTTTGAGTTCCGCAATGCCAATATGGCCGCTTAATTTCCCATCTTTATCTCCTCAAACTGGTATGATTTAAAAATCTGTTGAGAAAAGGCTTGTTAAACGTCAATAAAATAGTCCTTCCATAAAAAATTGATTGATTGCTGCAGTTTTGTGCGACATAATTCCAAATATGTGGATAGTTCAAGCAGTTGTTCGTCTCTATCTTATAAAATTAAACACATGGATGTATCTTTTCGGTATTAGCCCTATGGTTTGGGGTTTTGGGTTTGCTTTATAGCGCCGTTATAACTAACATTAACTAATGCCATCTTTTTTGCATCTTTGTTTTTGTGTCATGTCATTGTCTTGTTCTTGTCAATCTCTATTCATTCTTCAAAAATATTAATACTAAGCCTTTGCTATAAAGACCTGAACAAGCTGTCTCCCTGGAACGATGATGTTAACAGTGCTTCCGGTAACATTGGTCTACTATTATTACCCATGTCCTCCCAAAATACAAGTAGTGAAAATCTGGAAAGGGGTGGTGCTTACGAAGGGGTCCGGCAAATACAGCTGAGATGTGCTACTTTTATTATGATCCAAGCATTGCTGTACTGTGTAGCTACAAACGTGAAATTATTGTTCCTGGTAT
Source organism: Mopalia ciliata (assembly GCA_034783835.1). NCBI lineage: Eukaryota > Metazoa > Mollusca > Polyplacophora > Chitonida > Mopaliidae > Mopalia > Mopalia ciliata. Next base: position 10,571 of record JAVFBW010121297.1, read on the forward strand.
TAGTCCAAATAGTGGTCGAAGTTGATATATATTGTTTGTTTTTATATTTTGCATTAATAATTCCTATATTTAGCTTTAAATTCAATTTCCATGAATTATATATATATATATATATATAAACACATGATATCCAAATATGTTCTCTAACGTAGTAATGTTATATTCATTTGGAATATACGTCATGTTGCGTGTGATCAGATAACATGCTTACAGTTGGCATACATTACACTCCCGCATTTCGATTTTAACAATATATATTTCTATTCATGTTTGTCAGAAATTATATTTATATCTGTATTGCTTTGGTTAAAATTCATCACCTGGCTTTACCAGGAACTGTAATGTCGTAATGGTGGTCCTATATAAAGTGACTAAGGCCGTAACCAACCACCGATGGCTATCCTGCAAACTGATATAGACCACAACCAATCAGAGAAGGTTACTGCCTAATCTGCTTTGATTGGGATTAAATAGAGTCAAATATTTACTCTTCTTCAATCCACATAGACCTCACCCTTCTTAAATGTGACAAATGAAGTGGCGGTTAAAACCTTTTGAAGTAACCGTACCGGTAACTGTAAAATATATACTGAAGACATCTGTTGTATTATTCGTAGCCTGATCATAAACCTATTAAAATAGTATGTAGAGAGTATGTATAATTAGTTTTAGATTTGCTTTATGCATTTTATTACTACTGACTATGGGAAACTTTTTTACATATAAAAGAGAATATTTTTAAATAGTTGACTGATGGTTGATGTACATTCGTTTGATTGTTTTTTTTTTTTTTTTACTATTTTGCGATTTACATGTTTTCTCTATCCCTCGTTTAAAAATATACAACTTTTTTAAATTTCTTGTCTGGATTTTGTTTGACTTACTTTTCAGGATTTTTTGGTATGAAATTTGTAAAAGCCAACTGAATATGAGTTTACTTATTTGATGGCGGAAGATTAACATGCCCAGCTGTCTTTGTGTTGCAATCCTGTTTTACCCAGGTTGTCTCAAACGGAACGTGTAATATTCATGTTTGAAGGGAGTTTACTTTCATAACACCGTGGGCATCTTAGAAAACAGAGACAATAATCCCAGATGACGTTACAGTCTGGATCTGTTCTGGTGGCATGTATCCTTTGAAATTCCACAGCTGTGTCGGAAAAGTACTGACATTTAATTCGGACAGATGTCTCTCAGTTACGGGATGAAACCTTCGTGGTTATGCAATTCTGTTTTTACAGTTCCATGTATTAAATTCAGTGATAAGTCGGTCACACACCACTATAAGTCCTGAATTCTCCAAACCTATTCCAGGTATGTCGTACCCATGGCATTGTCTGTTAAGGACAAATCGTCGATCGATCAACTGATCGATCAATTAATCAGCCAATCAATCAACCAATCAATCAATCAATCAATCAGTCTGTCCGTCCCTCCCATGTTAAACTTGACCAGTGGCACAGGGATGGGCTTCATTCCTTGGTATTAACATACATGTGTGTTAGCCAATAGATCATCCTTGTGAAAACCATTCTCAATTGTGATGTTTTCATATTCTCCAAGATTTTTAAACATTGGAAGAATATTTTGTATAGTCATTAATCAATATGCTTAAGGAAAAAACACGCAAGTATGTGTACAGTTGTAAACTACTATGAAATGGCTGTATTCTTGCTAATCATATATGCACAATTGTAATGTTATATGGACAAAACGTCTGAAATAAAAGTTTATTATTATTATTATTATTAGATCAGAAGGGACTCGTTTTGTCCGTCCTTCCGTCCATCCGTCAAAAATGTTTAGGAACACGCCAGCTTTAAAACGAATTCCCCGCTTAACTTCAAACTTGTTAAGACGACGGATGGTAATGCATTTCCCCAAATTCCGTAATTTTAGCACATTCATGCCTGTATGTGTTGTGACACGATAAGTAGAGAATAAATTCACGGATAAACTTCAAACTTGGTATGTAGCGTCCTCCGGTTATTGCGTTTCATCAAATTGCGCAAAACAAATTCACTGAATAAATTGAAAATTTTATGGTAGCTTTTCATTATTATTGATGGGATTTCCTTTCTCCAAAAAAAACAAAATGTAAGCCATGGGATTTCCTTTCTCGAAAAAAACAAAATGTTAGCCATTGCGTAATTTTACAATATTGATGTATACCGGCATGTATAGTTGTGAACTCGATAACTCTTTAACAAATTGTTTCTTCATAAAAGCCTTTAGTGGAGGACCTGCTAGCTACTCAGCTTGTTTAAATGGGGAAAACAGCATTAAAAACTATGCATATATTTCTGTATGAAAGTTGTCACGTCAAACATTTATTCTGATTCTTATATTGAACTAACTGGACATAAAACCGGTTTTGTTGAACCTTTTTTTTTTGGATGAAGCTTTTTTGTATTATATTGCCTAATAAGTGACATAATCATTAAATGAACTCAATCCACGGATTAAACCGACTTGTCCCCTGGTCACTTCACTGGTTATACCATTGCTTAACGGGAATGGAATGGAATTTAAAATTGATAGCGCACGCAGTTTGAAGTCATTAGAATTATACGCGCCATTACTTTGCATTATTTATGTCAGTAGATCAGTTAATGTTAAATAAGTACTGTCTTAGCGTTTTACGTGATTATACGCGTGTTAATTATATATATGCAGCTACTGTTTAAACACTTTCTCGCAACTTTTACTCGGGTTTAAGATGTCTGCCTATATTAGGTCTCGATATGCCAACACACAATAAGCGATTGAAAAGAACATCACGAGACCGCTTATAACGGGAGCACTTTAACAGGAAATGTTCAATTGTGTCAGGGACTAAACACCGGTCACAATAACCGTCAGGGTGTTTATTTATTTTGTGTAGATAGGAATTTACCGGAAAGTGACCGGAAAACAGACGAAACGATACAACCTCGTCTTTTCGAGAAAGAGTAGTGGACGAAAACTTTACGCAAATCACTGACGGTTACAAACAATAGAAAGCTCGACCAGTTACAGAAGCATCCCATCTATCCTGTCATAAAGAAACAAAATGGCATTTGACCAGAGAAAATGATTTCGCTACAGACAAACCTATCTCACAGTTAATTCGTCAGAGATTGTTTGGCTATTTGGTCGTGCAGTCCACTCATTTCCCGGTACTCCTGAAGGGTCAGGAACCATTGCTTAACCTAATCGACACCAGGCCTTTAAACTTATGCCCTGTCCATGGGTAACATGAGATCAAGCGGCCATGTGAGGTTAATTAAGCTTCCGCTATTCGTCACACATTAGGCTCGCAGCATTATACTGAAACTGTTTAAACTTCTCATTGGCCAAGACATTTGTCCCGTGGAAGCGAACTTTTGTCGTTTTAATGAAAATTTAAGATTTTTTACTTAACACTATCGAGGAAGATTAACTTTAAACCAGTATCAAAATATTTGTAAACATAATTTATGATTGGGCTAAGGTCAATCACTGTTGAAAAACACCGCCGTCATATAAGTGAAACACTCTTAAACATGGCGTAAAACACCAATCAATCCATGGGTCAAACTGTGTGAAACGTGATACATCTGGCATCGTATAAAAGACATAGAAAAGGGTTTAAATGAGACTGGTATACGGTTTTGTCGGCTAATTTTGTATTTACTATGTTTCTTTTTACTTTGTGTCCACGATGCAAAATACCAAACAAAGTCTTAGGAAGGACACTTTCAGTGTCTACTACGTATTGCAACGTAGGAGTTGGCATATCAGGCAAGTCGCCTGTTCACTAAGATGGAAACAAAGGCCAGGGTTCGAGAAGTTATTGATATGCATTTCGTCCTATGTACCTTGGGGTTGAACCACCAAACATTTGTGTTATCTATTTTCTTTCTTACATTAGCTTTAACAAGTCGTTTTATTTAAAAAAGCCGTTATGTATGCCCTGCTGACGAGATTACTTATAAGCATTCTCGTCGTAGGAAAATACGGGGAATCCCCTAATTTAGTTACAGCAAATCGTACCTTACGAATGCACCTTTACCTTATCTTTAAGGTTGCGTGGAGTCCAACTTTTTGGACGTACAGAGCATAATTATTACCATTAAGTACAAGCTACAACGTTGCAAAATTTTCCGCGACAAATAAATAATCAATAAATACAAAGTAATGGCAAAAAATCCAAATGGCATATATATATATATATATATTTAATCAATTAATATGAAAGAATGATCTAGCGATGACCTAAATTTAATTGACCTACTAGTATAATGAACCGTGAA
>JAVFBW010121308.1:0-14844 GCA_034783835.1 Mopalia ciliata
CCCCCCCCCCCCCCCCCCCCACAGCATGTAAAAAGTTAAAGTACTAAGTCTTGTTGAGCCAAAGAACAATCAAAAGCGTTTAATGCTAAAAATACGGACACCTATAGAGATGTTGAAAATTCATGGCAGATATGAACCATCAGACTGGACTAGTTTGAGAAATGCACAAGTACATTCTACACTGCTATGATACAAGGCTATGGTACTATTTGTCTAAAACTGGACAGGATAATTTTGCAATAAAAGACCCACACATGGACAAAATTTTATCTCAGGATCAGCTCTTCAAAATTCTCGGCAGAACAGACAAATAATAAGCAGTACAGATGCCAAGTGTACCCTCTTAAAATTATCCGCACCATAAAAATTATACAGTAAATAATTCTACTGGTAAAGATGCAGAGGCTATGTAATATATATAACATGGGGTACTTGAGTTTGGCATATCTAATGGTTTAAGGAAGTGGCCCTTAAGTTAAGGTAAGGCATGCCAAAGTGATCTAATTGTGCTTCCATATGTCCACTTATATTTTCTAGTGCCAGCAGTTTATATTAGTCATTTTCAACTGAATTGTAATGAGATGTCCAATGAAGCCATTGCCCCAGCTAGACACGCCTAAAAGTCGTTGAAAGAATATGACACTTTCCCTACTGACAGAGAAAATTTAAAATGGAGAAAAAAAAAGAGATAAAAAAAAGGGAGAGAGAAAAAAAAAGAGATAAAAAAAAAAAAGGGAGAAAAAAAAAAAAAAAAATGTAAGATCAATTAACAGTATATAAATTCTCGTTAAATTAAGTTAATTATCAAATCTACCACTATCATAATGTATTGATTAGTTTGAAGCAGCAGGTTTCAAAACAGTTCAAAAGTTTCCTAATCATTCCTTATTATCATAAATTAAAACACCTTTTTCTTTTTAGGGAATCATCCAGCAGTTAGAAACAAAGTTTTAGAAACGAACACATTGCACTTCTGTAATCTAGCGCCTTGGGAAACCCGCGGTTAATCCAGCATTGTCAACTCTGAGATGCATGGCGCAAGAAAAGTCTTTAACAGAAGGCTTGGGGCAATGTTCTCCACTTACAAGCAAAAAGTGGGTAAAAGGAAATGCTTTGCCATAGGCATCGTTTTTCTTTCATCTTAGAATAGCCATTTAATTGCTTTATCCGGATTCCGATACACTGCCTTTCATGTCGGTGCAGCAATATGCTTACCCATCTCCCATTCACATAGCCAGTTAGGGGACAATTTGAGATGAAACATTTTACGTAATGGAAAACGATTTGTCCTACTTTGCTGATTTTTTGTAACAGTCATGCTTTTGATGAGCAAATTATGCCTAATCGGATTTATCCACCTGTCCGCGGCTGAACAAGAAACTATTGGTCCAGAAAATGAGTCAAACTACACTTTAGGAAATGGTTCTGTATAGTAGGGTATCCATGGACGTAATCTGTCAATAACTACATGTTTCTGGGCATATACGCAGACTTATACCCCTTTCTGAGTCATACCTTATCGCTAGGAAGCCTGAGGTTATAAGCTGTCCGAAACGGATGGCTTCAACTCGCTGGTGATATCCCCAACATCATCAGCCATTGCAGTACAACTTCCAGGTGCTTTCTGATAATAAACTCTGCACTATTCAATGAACAAACTCGATACCATGGAAGACAATTACTCCAGTGAATAACTCCGCCCAACCCAATCTTAAACATCGTTTTGTTAGTCATCCAAGCTAGGAGTCACAGGGAATTTGAAAATCTTTGTCTATTGCTGAAATTTGCCAGTTTGATTGACACATTGATAAAGAAGCCTCATCAATCAATGGCTAGGAGACAGTGACAGCCATATTGGAAATCCTCCCTTGTTATCCTTGATATGCATGTAATAAATATGATGTCGGTGATCGTTGGTTTTACAACTGGAACTCATGTGATACAAAACTTCAGAATGTTCCAAAACAAATGCCACGTTTTTATTGGTGTTTAATTTTTTAAGTTTGTTCAAGACCAAAAAAAAAATACTCTTGTATCAGCTGTGTTTCAGAGAGAGGTTGCTTTTTCCGGAATATGATACCAAAAGGACCAGAAAATTATTGATTGATTAGATGTTATTTAATTCCGTTTTTAAGACCATTTCACTTCTCATACTCCTATGTAGATGTACTCCACTATCAAAGTTACACTTACACAACAGGGGCCTAGCTAGAAATCAATAGTATGTCCAATTTTTACACTTTCCTAAATCTTTATGATATACATTCTTAAAAAAAGGTATCCATTCTTCAATTACAGGTATCCAAAGGATGGGTGGATACCTCTCTGTCTAAGCAAGCCCTTGTAACATAACCTTTGAAAGATTCTTCCTTCAATATGAATGTTCTTTAATCACTAGTCCAATATTAAAGCTTTAAATTGCAATAAAACTAATAAGGTAAATATATTTGTAAATTATTTTTATCACACCTCTATCTCGACACGACTGAACAATAATCATTTTGAAGCCTATAGAATAAGACAGATTTATTTTTAATGTAGAGATAGAAATTTTGCTGCCTCCCCCGGTATACAAACTCTGATCTTGGGTTAACAATTAAGACTTATATACATGGACACATTTATCTGCTATATCTACATGTTGAATACTCACTACCAGACTGCTGAATCCTTGTATCAAAAATATTGTCATATATCATGGGGTTGAACCAACCATACTTTCAAAGAGGCATGTCCAATGCAAATCCAAACAGCAAGACTGAAAGTAAATCCTTGGGCAGAAGACAATCTACAGCTTGTCAACAAGAGGAGTAAATAGGCCCAATATCCCAGAGCTTTCAGCGAATTAGCAAAAAGCTTAATGAAGTTCCTGCCCCCTATTGGTCAGTAATTAATTTCACACTAAGCCATACCACACTATAAGCAATCCACAGAGATTTCTTAGAGTGACAAGTTTGAATGAATTCTTCTGCTGTACAGTTAGTGCTGCTCTATTTAAAACCATGGCTTTAGATTCCCTGCATGTAAGCAAACGGCATTTGCTGGAATTTAGGCGAATCTAATTTAGTGAATTGATTTTAGGTCCATATTGTAACTGCATTTAACAGTACATTGATCTGCTCTTGAGGGGAAAAACGGTCCCTTATTCTCCGTGGCAATTGCGGGCATCGATCTCTTGGGACTTGTTAACTTACTGGCGTTGAAGCAGTAGACCCACTAAGGTTTTATTCCACCGTGTTACAGCAGATTAACACTTGTAGCATAAGCCACTTCGCTGAATAAATTTGCTCCCTTTTTACGGCATTCCAGCAGCTTTGTCAGTATAAGGAGCGACTTTTATATTAGCTTCACGTCTGGTTTTCTACAGACTATTACATAAACATATCATTCCACACCTCGACAGTCAGACCTATCGATCAGCCGGGAATCAATACTCATTGACCAAAATGTCATATAATTGCCTTTAAAATACCATAAAATCAGCATTCTAAAAGCCAAGCCGAATCAGAACACTAAGGCACTAGTGGTCTCATTTTGGGTATGCTATAAGAATTTTCTGGGTGATATGACAGGAATTATAGGGCTTTCCAGAGAGCTCTGTGTACTTCTAACACCATATCAGAGGAATATATCTACTAATATGAATAATCTAGTAGCGAATGACTATGATAAATGGAGCATCGCTGGTGCAAGCTAATTGGGGGGTATCATTGTAAATCACACGCGGCCTACTTCATGATCGGTTCTCCTCAACGGCTTCCGTTTGGCAGTAACATCCCCATCCAATCCTTCCTTTTGCCTTATTTTCTCCCGTAGACAAGAGAATCAATGTTGGAAATTATGATATATCATGCTGAGGTCTATTCGTCCGTCATCTATCATTCTAGTCTATCTATCTGGGAACAGTAGCTCTACTATAAATAATAATCCTCTATAGCAGCTCTATACCAATTGATACTAAGATTACTAGCTCATCGATACTTGTTACAGGCTTCAGCGAGCAACAGATTTCAGAGTGGCTAGGAGGTTCCAATCCACGATATTAGCAAGACTGCTGTTCAAACAGATCGAGAGCTGCCTACACATTTCCTTCCCAGTTCTATCTCTGGAAGAAATTTTAAGCCCTGGCGCTAAGCAGCTTAACACTGTTTCCATTCGAGCAATCCCAGTAGATCCCGCAAAAAGCTTAGTCGGCTGCTAGTGCATTTGTACAAAATAGTACCCACTCACATTTAAGATTCTGTATATAAGCCTGCACTAGAAACAAAAATGTTGAGGCAAATACATTCAGTAAAAAAGGATTTCACAAAGAAGAAATATAATTTGCTAAAGAAAAATTTTAGGATTTCACTTTAAAGGATACAAATATCACCTGGTTTAACTAGTATATATTATATAGGGTCAACTACATAAAGTTAAAAAAAAAAGATTTTTTTTTAATATCACTCTAAGGAATACAAATAGCTTGTTTCATTATTATTCAGATTCTATCCCCTTTAGATGAGTTATAAGCTTGACGGTTTTCAGTTTATTTCCATTGTCGTCCATATTGCTGTCATGTTTCTGTAATAAGGACTTCATTCTACAGATGCAAGCAATTGAAATAAGGCTGGTGATAGGCGATTACCAATCAACATGTGACAATATTAACTAATCAAAATCTGACAATATCAACCAATCAAAATCTGACAATATCAACCAATCAAAATCTGTTAATATTAAGCAATCAAATTATGACAAAATTAACCAATCAAAATCTAACAATATTAACCAATCAAAATCTGACAATATTAACCAATAGAAATCTGACAAAATTAACCAATGAACATTGAGTGACCATTCCATGTTAAAGAAGAACTGATCAACTTCAGATTTAAATTTCAAAATAACCAATCAAAACCTTATCTCAAACCATGTATATCTGTTACATTGGAACTGATTTCTCAGGCAACACAAAACTTTGAGATAAATACATGCCTAAGTCTGTTTTTGATAAAAGCCAGGGAAATCTGTTTTGCTCCTGGGTCAGATGAACTGGCAGTGGAGTGAATGTTTAATAGTAGCTGAGAAAGTTGACTTGATTTGCTCCAAAAATGGCTTGGCAATGTTACAATTCATGTTGTAGATGACAATCTCCCCTTTTCATTGCGCTTTAAGCAATAAAATAATGTTTAATTTAATCTTATGTTAAAAGAATTAATCTTTCCATATTTGTGTAAGGTTTTAATCTGCCAACAGAATTAATTGTTAAAACGAAACATAAATTATACAATAAGACCGACATGATAATCTGAAGTATCTCTTGTTTGAAATCACTTAGTGACATTTTATATTGAAATTTTTGTGGTGCTTTCGTGTCCTGTATCTGACAGTTTAGCAATGACTTAGGCCATGGTGTTGTAAAGCTCTCTTGAGGCACAGAAAATTCTTGGGCAAGAAAGAGACAAACAGACAAGAATAGCGCAGAAAAAAAAATATAGAGAAATGAAAAACTTCGTAAGAATACTCCTGGAAGAGTAAAAACACTAGTTTACAATAATGGTTAAGACATGGCTTGGGTTGCAGTAAATAGCAGAAGAAATAGATCTCTGGAACAATGGAAATGCCTCGTCAATGCTACCATCACTTTTCATATAAATTGAATTACAATATTGCACCGTTTCAAATGATGTACATAAAATACACTAATTCTGTTTAATAATTCTTCACTTCAACTCAACCCTTTTTTTCTATTGGTTGACCCCTCATTTTTTAAAATGACTACGGTACATTTTTAAGCTGTTTACTCATTGGAAGTAATTTTCACTTAAAAATTAGTCCTGTGACAAAACAAACAGCTGAAGAGTTAACATTTTTTTGTAAACTTGCCTAACTATATGCTTTAGATGCAGTGCCAAGGACAACTGAACACAGCTTAGTTTAGCACTTTCCACTCTATACCAGACAGTCGCACAAAAGCTTTGAGCCATTTTTTAATATCGTAAAAGAAATTTTGGCAATATTTCTGATTCTCCCTGCCTAACATAACAACGGATTACCCATACGAAGTAAAAGCTGAGATATCAATTTCCGGTCTTCTCCCAATTACGTAAATTTATTTTATTTATTAACTCTGTAATTCCCACCAGTCGGGACTTTATTTTAATAACATGTTAACGGCTTGGATGATAAGTGGATTTTGGCACTTTGTCAGGTCTCTATTGAAGCTGTATTCAGACACACATGTAATGTTATTACAAAATGTGTTGAATCATTTAATTTTTTATTAATAAGATACACAAAAAGTAAGCCTGTATCAATATCAAATATTTGTCTTGTCAACTTTTCTGATTAATTGTAGCGATGTTCTTTACACATCATATTCCACAAAAACAGTTATTAAAGTTTCAGAAGGCAGATTGTTATTTTCATTAGTTCTTGACTAGTAAAATATTGATCAGTGTATTAAATCATTATAATAATTGTTATAACAATATTTAATAAAATATGATAAATTAAATATTTAAGATTTCTAAAATGATCATAATTAAGACGAGATTCACCACCTGGAGATTGGTGTAAAGGGTTTCTTAACACATAACCACATCTGCCTAACATGAGGCAGGGGGGTTATAGTGCTTTTTAATTCCAGGAGGCAAATATAGCAATGCCTAGGACCTTCGCCTATTGTATTGTGCTTATGGACTTCACCCCTATCACTAAATACTGTTGGCTGCACTGTTTTACCTGATTTCCACATGTCCTTCAAATCTTTGTGCAAGGCATTGGTATACAAGTGTTACCAATACAGTAATGTACTGTTTACATTAAGCAAAAAAGTACAAAAGTTAAGGGGTTTTCTTTTTTATAAGCAATTTACACAGTACTTAAGGTTATTTTAATTATAGAGTGGTACATGTTCCCTATGTTTGAAGGAAGCCATCTCAGGCAGACTTCAATGGTAACAAATGTTGACAACACAGGACAGTCATAAGACAGAAAAGAAAGACTCAACATCTGCCTTATGATGTCCCTTAGCTTTTAGCATTAGGCAAAAGGAATGTCTAAAACCTCCCTCCCAAGAACACAAAATTAAATTGATTGCCTAGCCCCTCACTGTTACAGGTGTAAAAGTGTAACAATAATAAGACAAGCCAAGTTAAATTTCACAAATGTTACATGTTGTCAAAAGTAATCAGTCAATAGTATCGTGCATCAGTTACTATAATAACTGGTAGGCCACACCTGAGTTACATGTACATAGGTAGAGTATTATAGTTAACTACATGTACACTCTCACCCCCTTAAGTCTACAATACCTGTGAATGACACAAGCTGAATATAACCTTACCTTGCTGCAGTTAGAAACGAGAGGGTCATCTGGGAAGCTAAGTAGAGCATTAGCCTTCAATAGGGCACACTGATAGTGACTAAGTGAGGCACCCAAGCTGTAACCCATGAACAGGTGATAATCATGCCCTTAAGCAACTCACAGGCCACCAGCCAATCCGATCCACTGCTTCAGCTAGGCTTCGCAACATTGTAACTATGGCAACACTGGACAGTTCCATTTGGCAGATTTTACCTACACCCTTCTTCGGGGTGTGGAGGTGAGAAAAGCTCATCAATGGACTAATCAATTTGAGGGCTGAGATAAACGAGATGCAACAAGGCAGCCCAGCCGTATTGGACGGGCAGGTGTGCAAGTCGATACAACCTATCCACTTAAATGGGCTGCCAGTAGTGTTAGCTGAGCACTCTGTCAACCTAAGCTTACAGTCAGGGCTTAACCTTATTGTAGCCGTGGCCTGTACTGTCAACGTTTCTAAAGCCCAGAACCAGTGCCTCCATAATAGGCTAATATTCTATACTATTGTAGACTAGTTATTGGTTTCATTCTAATGAACCAGGACAAACAATTGTTAGACATGAGATGGACAAATTTGATCCAAATCACTGGTTGATAGATGGCTTAATTTTTAACACCACATTCAATAGTATTGTTTTACTAACAATAACTAATGTAGCTGCAATGACACAAGCATATCAAACTAACCGTTTTGTTGGAAAATCACCATATTTTTCTTCAAAGTTAAGAACAGACAGGATGGGTATGCTGGGAAACTCTATCCCTATTCAGAGAGAAGTCCAAGAGAGATAGAGTGAGAGAGAGGGCTTAAGTGTTTAGTAGGGGTTAAAGTGACAACCATTTTGAAACAATATTTTGTAATTAGAAACAAAAATAACACTCCTTCTCCCAGATTTGCCCATCAGAGAATGTATGTACATTTCCATTTACACCCCCTCCCCCAACCCTGTGGCTCTATGACCAAGTATACATAGAGCAGAACTGTTCTACAGATGACTTTGAGGCAAACAAAAACATATTGGTTGTGAGATCAGTTGATTCGTCTAATAGAAACAATTTTGTTAATGCTATTCCCAATATTTAAAGTCAAATATTCAATGCATCACACTTATGTTGAGTTTGATAAAATATTTAATATATTTTTTTTATGTTTGACACTAACAAAGATATGAAATAGCTTTTCTGGTTTTTCATATATATATTGTTTATGATATTTCCTGCAGGTCTAAAATCAGAGAAGTATCTACTAATACCAACTAAATAAAACATCAACAAAACTACTGAATTGTAAGGTGATAAAATAGAACAAATTTCTGACCAATATCTTCAATCTGGCAGAATGGACCTGTTAAAGCCACAAAACCTCTGACTTTAATAGAACAATTGTAATCAGCAATCTTATGATTTGCAAAAAATGAATGTAACTCACATATGTTAGAGATTAACAGCTTAACATAATGACATTGTAGTACAGTGTTAGTACATGACTACAGGTGTTATAAGTAAAGATCTACACCTATGTTCTAACACACCTGTAATCACACCTAAAGGCTGACCCCTGATCTATGGCCAGGTGTAAGGGGAGATGGCTTCAAAGTTATATTTGGCTCCTACATTTACCTCATACATGTATTCAGGGAAAAAACATCTACTTTTACTGAGTACAAAAAACACTTTCACAACTATCTAAATAGTAACTTCAGTTATTATAATTATTAAAAACTAATTAAACAGCTGACCAGTAAAAATTATTTTCTTTTATTATCTGTACTTAAAAAACACTCTTAATAGCTTGGGTTTTGTCAAGATAAAAGGTCAACAACTACTCCTCGATACATATGATTGGTTCATTAGTAACGGACACCTGGTTGAATACAGGTATTTATTGTACTTATATGACAGTGGCACATTGACTTCACACTACCATAAAATAATATTGTTTTTATGGAGTGTCCCCCTGACTTCTTAAATTTAATCTTATAAAACTTTCTCCATTTAATACTAAATAGCCATATTTGAAAAAAAAGAAAAGAAATCCCAAACTAGAGTTGTAGGATACATAGATACACGTATACCACCATTACAATACATTGTCAGTGGATACAGAGGCCTTTAGACTGGTCTGGTTTGTTTCCCCATACATTACAAGTGTCTCCCCTCGCTTACTTGTGTGTCATATCCACCCCTTACACATCCCTCAGCTACGGCAGATGTTCCCATCAAAGCTGTTCCTTTGATGTTGATTAATCCATCAGGGAATGCACAGCAAGGGGACTATGTTAGAAGGGGACAGGCCCAGCTTGAGCCCTTTATCTGCCCTGTTTTCATACAGCTAATCCTCTGTTCATAGGGACCCTGATAAAAGGGAGAAGTGTCTAAAACAACTGATCTCCTATTAAAACTTCACTACCTTATCCTAGATGTTGTTATCAGCTCTGTTTTTATATTGCTAATCCTTCCCTCTTCTAGACCCTGATAAAGCAGGGTGCTACACTCAACTGCAAGAAGTCTCTCTACTGGGACTATGTATGCTTAACAGCTATTTAAGAAGCAGTTTGAATGTAGCTTTATCATTACAATGCAGCAATAGTCTTACATTATCTTAAACTTATCACAATGATCACAATGAACTGAATATAACTAACATTATACCTATATCCAACTGTGCTTTTTGCCCTTAAAATCTTAAATCCAAATTTGCCCATTGCCATATCTTACCACAGAAAGAACTGTTTTAATGACAGCCATATTGTTACTTTGAACACCTGGTTTTGACAATGGCCAACAGAAGAAGTTTATCTATAGTTAACTTGGAAATCTTTATGGAAAACTAAACATGGACTACAGCTATATCCAGAAGAATTGCTTGCACCTTACCTTGCTTTGTTTTTCTTTAAAGAAATCTTGTTTTTTCTTCTTTTTTTTAAAACATAGTCACTGCTCACCTTTGAGAACACTCAACCCATATCACATGTGTCCCACACACAACAATTCACTATACAGTAGGCAGACTCCTCAACTTGAGCATTACTTGAACATTTTATCGCTTTGGTTTTTAAATACTTAATCGTACACTCTCAGTGGTTGAAGTCACCAGGATAGGGCTGTCCTCAATAGGGAACACAGGACACTGTGAATGCTCCCGCTCAGGTCTCCCTCAGTGTCAGTGTGAATTCACTCAGCCCAGATCTGGTCCTACTAGTGCAGGACAACAATGCTTGAATTAAGAGTGAAAGGAACCCAAGTGGAAACATAAACAAGTAGAGCTCAGTGGTCACCCCTTAACAAAAAACACAATGTGATCGGGCCAGCAGAGAAAACTAGATCTGTGTGTTATTGAAGACTGACTAGTACTTGTTAGCTCAGCAGGCCCGGTTTAAGGTCCACTCATTCTTTGTGAATTGCTGATTTTCTTTACGTATCATGAGTAACTTTTGTAGATATCAAGTAACAGCCATGACTGAGTTCTGGATTCTCTAAAGAATTTCTGAAAGTACAAAAGTATCATTGACCGCTCAGCTTTTCACTGCTGTCCACAACTGTACACATTGCCTAGGCTTGGCTGTCAAGCCTTATTAACTGTACTGTCCTTCCACAACATTGAGGGAGTCCAAGATCTTTCGCCAGGGAAAACATTTCCTTCTCATGTCTGCCAGACGTCCCTCAAACAGTCACAACCACAAAGGAAATCGGCCCAAACCAAAGTCCCTATTCTCTTTGGCCAGTGTCACTTCTGTGAGCTACGGGGCTTCAATGAAACCTCATGTCACGCTTGATTTAGACTTGTCTCATTTTCAATCACATCTCCGCATGTCATCTCCCTATGAGCCAATGAGAAGGGTTGTCAGCCCAAGGAATCAACCACCCTTTCTTCTATCCTATTCGGGCACTCTTTCCCTATTGCCCATTCAATGCCCGGGGCGCGTCTGTAGTTCAGTTCAGCCTTGCCTTCTTCTCTTTGAGGTTATTGAAAACGAAGAGCTCATCTCTCACGGCTGCCTCTTGTATGCTGACACAAATCACTACCATCATTACTCTTGTACAAGTCATCTTCACAGTGAATGTGATTGCCGTAGTGGCCACTCGGTAAGACTCCGTGACTCGGACAATCACTAAACTAGTACACTCCTGACCACAGCAACCTGTGAGGGCGGAGACGCCATCCAGACACGCGTCACAGGAGCTATTTCAATCAAATTGCTACCAGGAGTCATTGTCATTTATTATGTATGACCTATAAATGTCACAGCAGTCTCCCTTAACTTTGGCTTATTTAACCATTACAAAATAATCGGTCATGCAAAATTTTTTCCCTTCTTGGCTTTCCAAGAAAAATGTAAACCCTGTTCATAACGTATATGCTTGGTGCATTTTGGTAAGGCTGTATACGAAGTCTACCTTCTACATTTACAACTAAAATATACCAACTTTTTTCTCTTCATTCTGATAAGTAAGATTTATGACATTTCTCCATGGGTATTTCATTTGAGTAAGTAGTTAAAAGGTTAGGCACAAGGCTGAGTGGAAAGGTGTCTTTATCTAGAGCCCCTGACGGTTGTGGACTGTCAAAACCGGGTATCCTTATTCAATCTGACATATCTAGCCCGTTTTTGGAGTCGACCCTCAGAAACTCTCTGACATGCATCCCATAATACTTGTGTTATTTAAACCTAGAGGGCAGAATAGACGACTTCGCACTCTACCCCATGCTCTATTAAAAGAGCCATTAATGGTGAGAGCCAGATGAATATCTTTGTTTACATGTACTCTATACTTTCTCTCTTCATTTATTCAAAATATATATTTAAAAGTGTGATAAAACTATAACCATATACTTAAGGATGTGTTATGAACTCCAGCCATATATAATACCTATCAGACATGAAAGTTTGACCACATTTAAGATAGTGGGAGCCACATTGTGTGACTCACTCATATACATGATAGGGACAGACTGACTCAAATCCATAAGTGGTACACGTAAGTAGGGTCAGTAGGCTGACACGCTAACCACTGAATCAGGGCTTGGGGTTTGAATACTTGATGTTAAATGCCATGCATAATCATTGGTTTTTCACGGATATGAGAGCAGTGTACCCCCAAAGAGTAATTTTGTTATTTCTTGTATCAGGGGTTTTGTCCTATGTCAGCTTACTTCACTAATATGGCGGCATAATAGCCCAGTGGGTACAAGGAGTCATTGACAACAATGACAAGATACAATACTAAAATGCCTCTATGTTGCCTGTATTCTAAGAGCACCAGGGCAATAGACATCCTGTTGTTAACTAAAATGTGTTATCCTAAAATTACAAGTCACCTTCAAAGGGCATAAAAGTTACATTAAGAATTAGAACTGTCATATAATTTTAAAAGATAATGGAAATTTTGCAATACTTACTGTTACATAGAACATAATAACAGAAACTCTGCATCGTGAACGCATTCTTATGTTAGCTTTTTCTGTAATACTGCCTACTCAGAAGCTATCATCTTGATTTTAACACGTTTAAACCCATTTAAATTATAGACACTAAAAACTAGCCGCTAAATATAGAAATAAATTTCCGGTCACCCATATTGGACTTGAAGCATACAGGGCATCTGTTAAGAAAATACATGTTATTAACATGTACTAAAACAGTATGCTAAACTGACAGGCCAGTTTAAAATAGCAACAGCTTGAGGTGCAGTTAAAGATAGATCAAAAGTCCACAGACCAGAAAACAACAGAGATCAAAGCCACTCAGGGGTCAGTTTTATCATAAATTGTGACAAATATTTAAAACGTGAGCCCTAAATTTCAAAATAAAGGTGATAATCTGATACAGATAAAAGAAAGACTTGAGCATTCAGAGAGTAAACATGAAAACATTCTAATAATCTGAAGCAAAAAAAACCCCTTAAATATGGCCATATCATTCTTAGATTGAACAGCTAAAATGTTAATAAACAAAAAACATTTTGTAAACAGATAGATGTTCTTCACACGGTGGACAGAAACATAACTTGAAAATGTTCATAAATCCAGACGAATCTAAGCTTCCTTCAGAAGTAAAATACAAAATTAACTTGCCAATGTACACATGTAAGTCACATGGTCAAAATAGAGCAATCACAAGGAGTTTGGCCAGCAATGTGAGAAATTCTGTTTCAATCAAACAAATGCAGCAAAGAAAGGCAATACCAAACAGAGACATCCTGTTTCTGGAAAAAAATGTTATTGATTGATTGGTGTTTATCGCCATGCCAAAGGGTACTTATTTCACTTATATGATGGCGGTGTATCCAGCAGTAATTGCAACAGTAACACCACCGTAAAATGATAACCCTGTTTGAAATTTTATATTCCTCCAGTGCTAAGTAAAGCATTATTTTTATACTCGAAACATACTACCATCATAATTAGCCAGATGGCATTGTAAAGAGAAAAACCATTGATCTGAAATACTTCTGGCTTATGATAAAATGGCTGTTAAAATGACAGGCAAACTAGTAAAAAATTTTGGATTAGTATATATAATTTTTTTAGAGGATGTACGCCACTTTAGTTTATGGTGATAAAATTATGGTTTACCTGAGTGGGTCAGATTTAAGAGGGCACTTCACCTGACCACACCATAAGCCTTTTCACCTGTGGTCATAAACAAACAGTTCAAATGCGGCCATCAAAATTCCTAGCCTTAGTGGTCAAACGTAGAACTGAGCTGTCTAAGACTAGAATAGAAGCTATAGTTTGCCAATTATATCTATTGGGTCATTTCTGAGGATGTATACCCCCACACCACGGGTGTGTAAGAAAAATTGTCCCTAACCCGACAATAACATACAAACAACACAGCCTTTTTTTAAAAATGTCTGCCATCATAAAACTGCCAATCAACTGGTTTCCTTTTGGCTTGTGGTCAAAAAGGAAAAAGTCAAATTCAATCAAACCATTTAAAAGAACTAATAATACATAAAGACTCTTCACATTTGTCATGAGTATTTATGATTTGTTTATGCCTGTAGACAAACGAAAGGACAGATATTCAATTGTCCATGTACGACATCTGACCATAGTGCTCGAAACAGGGACAAAAATAGACGAAGAAATCAATCAGCCGAGATATTTTCATGTAAATACATAAATGACCTATTTTCCTTGAGCTATTCATTCACTTCATTTGACGCACATAAAGCGTGATTTCACTCAGACAAAAGCACCTCAGGTCAATCAATTACGCCAAAGTAAATACATCGGTCTGTATTGAATATAGCTAAGTAAATTAGGTCTACGTCCAACAGAAAATATAAAACGTGAATAGGACCAAAGAAAGTTAATGTGGTTTTGGCAGATAATAGGGCTGAATATAATGAGAGTTAATTCCCCTACTGAACTTAACGGAACCGTATTATTTTAAAGTGAATTGAACACAAGCTGAGAGATATATTACGATGATGTGAATTATAAAGGGGGTAACATCAATAGTGGGATTATGTGTTGGGGGCGGGGG
>JAVFBW010121319.1:0-14843 GCA_034783835.1 Mopalia ciliata
CCCCCGACACAGCAATCTTCAGAAAATAACTGGAATCAGTTAAGGACATCACGAATAACAACCCGACATTCAGTGCCTTTATCGAATTGGTCAATATAAGAAGTATGACAAGGCTTCAACATCTGTCGAAGTAATCTGCTAAAACTACCTTTTAGCTGGATTTTTGCTGGATTTTTTAGCTGGATTTTTGCTGGATTTTTTAGGCCTACAAAAAAAGTCTGTGTTGTAGTCAATCTCTCAAGGGACACATTGCCTTCTAATTTCTCAATAAACCTGAAATCATTTTTTTCTTTCTCTATTTGAGTTGTTGAGAAAGAAGTACCAGTACTGCGTTGAAAATCGGCTGGAAGTTTCCACAAATCCAGACTTGCTGTGCCACAGGTATGTACGCCTCGTTAAAGAAGTTTGCTCGACTCAGTTCCCATGTGGATAATTGTTCATTTCAATACATTTCTCAAACTATACTTGTTTTAATTGAAAATTTAATTGTACATTTATTTTTTTAATTATTATTTGTTGGTTTATTTAGTTAAAGAGAATTGTCTCCAGCCATACTCAAGTTGGATACTAAATTACTGGATTTATTTCATTAAATATACGTAATAATTGCTTACACTTATCGTAAACGTGGTGTTTATTATATTGCTGATACTGTCGAGCCACTGAGCACTTGCAAACCAATACACCCTATTTAAGCATGATCCAGGTTAACTAGCACATACAAGTTTTTGAAAGATCTCAATATATTTCACTTCGCTGTATGGTCGCTGTCATCATGGCTACTGCTGGTCTGATACGCTGTATCGCCTCGTACCAATGCGGAACGTATCACATATTTTTCATATACACCCTGTTTATCATATACCTTTAATATTGTCTTGAAAAGTGATATTTTTGCAATATATGCCACTAACAGTAGTCTTATATGATTTGTTGTGGAGATTTATACGATAACACAAACTTTACATATACCTTGTTTATCATATACCGTCAATTCTGTTCAATAGAGAACGTAACACACTTTACCTACACCCTATTTATCATTTACCTTCATTTTTTCCTGAAAAATTATATTTATCCAATATATGCCGCTAACAGTGGTCATATATCATTTGTTGTGGAGAAAAATATGATAAACATTATACTGAAGCAATAATCAGTTAAACTGTTTATAACAAGTGACATTTTCGTTACTAAGGTTTTCGATAATAAGTTTGAATAATTGATAACCTTTTGTCTAAAAATTAACATTTGGTTTGTTGCATCGTGTGGTTTTTTTTAACAGTAACTTTTTTGATGGAATGATTTTGAGCTGGTTTTTCTCGGTCATCTTCTATAACACAAAAATAATCCTTTCCTCGCTTAATACCTATGGATTAAACATCGATGAAAATCATGATCTTGTATTCAATTGGCTTGATTATTACAAGTTAGATCTGTGATACATTGTATAAAAACCAGCGACTTCCTGATTGATTCTGTAGATTGCATTTTTACTGTCGTGGCAGTGCGCTTTGTTCTCCGTTGCTTGTGTTGTTTTGCGATAATGATCGAATTAAAAATCGGTTATTATTACATCATTGACATGGTGTCGAGCAGGTTAATACATAATTTTGTAAGACCCTTTGACAGAATTCCTCTATATAGGACAAACATATTTGTTAAGGTAAAGTAACAGTAACGGACCGCTGTCACCTGTAGCTCAGTGTCAAGAACCAAAGGTTTGTGGATAAGGTTACTGATATTTGGATGCGGATACGTTTGCCCGTCTCAAATCCCTGATGGATACTTATAATTGTTCCTTTCGCTGCATTTCTTAAACTATATTTGCTTTTATTACAAATTTAATTTTATATTTATTTGTTAATAATTATTTGTTTGTCATAAAATTATTGGATACAATTCATTAAATATCGGCAATGGGAGTCCCTGGAAGTTGGCATGGGAGGTAATTTCAGCCCTGCAAAAACGTTCTCAGACGTCACAATATTCGGGATAGTGGAGTTTTTGCATAACTTCAAACACATTCTTGCATTGTGACGTTACTAAAAAAGTCCACGAATCCCGACCGTTTTGACTTCAGGGGACCGCCTTTTTTGGCATTTCGAGACTCCCATAATAACTGCTATCATTTGCCATAAACGTGGTGTTTATTATATTTCTGATATTTATGAGCCGCTGTAACACAATCCAGGTTATTAGCACAAAAGTTTTAAAAGAGATCTCAATCTCTTTTGACGTCGCTATATGGGCGATTTACGTCAAGCATAGCATCATCCCCAATAAATTCTGCAGCCGAAATTTCCGACCCTGGGGCACAGTATCCTAATGTATGCCTTTGGGTTCAAGTATTTCAGTGCACAATCTAAACATATTGAAAGTCTGTTCTCCAACCTTTGTCTCAGAGTTATTTCCCATCGGTGTCTCAATTCGGATTTCACCTTCGTTACATATCATTTCAACTTTGCGCTTCCAATTGGTTTTGCCATGCAGTAAGAATTATTAAAGAGACACTTGGGTTTTTGTGTGATTTATTGTTTTTTACGCCTTTTACGGTATTTCTGCTATGCTGCAGAGTGATCTGCAGTCAGTAACACTCTTGGCATTGGACATAAAAAAACAGATACAAATTGAACTGAAAAGGATATACGCAATTGTAAAAAAAAATTCAAAGTTTAATTTTGTACTTAAAACTATATTAGTTAAAATGATTTACATGCATTCACGAAAACAGTTCTAATGTCACAAACCTATCCGTTTAAGGTACTTGACAGCAGCATCTCCAGCAATGTTGTCAAACGCGTCGTTCATATTGGTGGCTATATAGAACTACTGCCCGAACATCGGCAAAGACTTTTGAGTTGGTGGCCTTTCTTCAGAAGCTGAATCATTGTTGTAATGTGTTTAACTTTACGTCTCTGTGTCATGCTGCCCGCAACCGTGGCTTGGTGGTAGCGAGTGCGCTTCCTAAACTGAACCACCTTTTTTTTCGATGTACCATTCACCGGATCAACTCCGCCTGTCGACCATCAGGTATATTAGCGAGTCCCATGTTGTGGCTCCGGCAATCGCGAGGGTGGTTTTTACGGGGTTTCCTCCCGGTTTCCACCGTAATAAGGCTGTGTACAGTGTCGAGTGGACAATGCGTCATCATATAAGTGAAATACCCTTGAGTACGACGTTAAACACCAATCACACAAACAAACAAACAAACTGAGTCATGCTCGACCCTTATCGAAGGGTTGAAGATGTTATGCCAGACTCTGGTAATACGGCTCAAAGTTTCTGGCTAAGGGTGGTTATTAACATGACAGCCATCTTTAATGGCAGTTTGACAAGCATTATCACACCAGGTTTTACTTTTGGACTTTGGGTTTGTCGAGGTCTTTGTGGTGGTTCTGACTGCAGCAGAGACAAACATGGAGTGAATATTTCTACAGACTGAATCTGCTGTCAGTTTTTCTACCACGGAACTTTCTCCAACGAATTGGACGAAAGATTCTCGAAAGTGATCGCTGCCGTAAAGGTCACCGCGTGTTTTACAAGAAAAATGTTTGAAAAGCTCCATATACCGCAACAAGGTAAATTGCAGAGTAGGTGCCATTACCTGGACGTAAAAAGGTGGCAGTACTATAATTAAGGAAGGGGTTGAGGTAAATAGTGTCTGGAGGAAAAAAGACCTCGTCTTTCAAACCGGAAAAATTTGATCAGAGTTCCTTATGGCCGTGAAAGGGCGAACCTCTTGGCCAGATGGCTTTTTAGTTTTTTGAGTTTTTGGTAGTTTTGCTGGGTGAATTTAAATCGTAAGTTTGACTTTCGGTTGTATGACTTGTTAGTATGTCTGGAATTTGTGGTTGTGTGATGGTTATATTTACAGCAGTAAAAAGTGTCTGTGTATCAACAGACACATACTTTTTTTGAGTGATGTTTGCATATGTCCGGGATGATCTTTCGGCATCATTGGCCACGGCAAGGCACTGCACTTCAAGATAACTAACGTTATATTACGGTTTATTCTTTGAGAGGCATTTAGAAGCAGGGATAGTAACATAACAAGGTATTTTATGGATATACAACTTCTGTTTTATTGACGAACGACGTCTCGGAGCAGATTCTATCACCGTTTTCGGCTACGTTTCGGAGCAGATTCTATCACCGTTTTCAGCTGAAAACGGTGATAGAATTTTCTCCGAAACGTCGCTCGTCAATAAACCAGAAGTTGTATATCCATAAAATACCTTGTTATGTTATATTAAGGTTGTATTACCTCAAATACATTAGGGCTTTCTCCTGATCATCAAAAGCATATCAGACAACCTTTACACTAGGTTTTGCCATGTCCTTATGTTTTAAATAGGAAGAATCTTATCGGATTTAGGATTATCAGTGTAGATGTGACCTGTAGCTGAATCGACAGTAATCTGGTATAATCCCTTTATCCCGGACATCAATATAGCTAACGTCTTCTTAAAATTCAGACAGACGGTACCTTGGCTGCTGTTAAAGAGATCTATGTGATGAAAAAGTAACAGGACACTGTAATAACTGCCTGCTGACGACTGGCGCACTGTACAAGAATATCACTAGATCTCTTTTTTGTTCACTGTTCCGGTTGTAGCTATAAATGTTTTATTAAGAGTAGAAAACCATATTATGGTTTAAATATTGTTTTCATATATATTAGTTATTACGAAATTCTTTGGCAAGTTTTCTGTTTCTTTTTCGTTATAATCAATTCCATGAACTTTCCGTTGTTTTCCATAATTTATAAGGTTGAGAAGGGATGCTATTATAGCGCGAATACAGTTTAACCACCCACATCCACGCCAACCGCGGGGTACCAATATGGGTGAAAACTCTCTCGCGGTAACCAGCTGAGACAGATAACATTTGTTCCATTGGTGGTATACTTAAAACGTTAACATTGTGTTATGTTGTCGGGGAACTATTCCACGGCAGTACTTAAAAATAAATTGTGCTGTTTCCTACTGAACCATGATTCCACGCCTTCTGCTAGCTTAGATTCCACTCAATCACCAGGATCCTATTCTCCTTAGACACCGGGCGCGATTTACGTCAAGCACTACTTGATGTTTCTTTGTTTGATCGGGCTTTAAAGTCGTACTCAATGGTATTTCACTTTAATACTGGCGGATTGTCCACTTCAAACTGCACCTTGCCTAATTACGATGGAAAATCGGGAAGAAACCACGTAAAAACCACCCCCGGGATTGCCGACCTGATGGTCGACAGACGGACTCGATGCCGTGAACGGTACATCGAAGCATGATGAGGAAGCGCACACGCTACCACTTAGCCACGACCGTTGGCCGCCAAGCACTGAGGAGTTGGTCAGAGTATATACCTAAAAGGGTTCACACAAGGCTCTAAATATAGCTGTCTTTATTACGGATCTTACAACCTTGATGTTGCTCTGTTTTGTGAAAAGTTTTAAGCCGGATTGACATATTTAAAAAGTCTGCTAATGTATAGCTCTGCTCATTGTGTATTTAATTGTTAATGCTTGTCATGGTTTTTATGTCAATGTCATTGATATCAATTTACCTTGGATTCCACAGCATACATGAGGAGACGAGGCAAATTAAATAGATAATTATTGGTCTGAAGCTATAGGCAATCTGAATTCAATTTTAATTCCAGTAACTTTCATTTACGCTGACATGGTTTGAACATTTTTTTGTTTCACTGTAAAGAAGAGAAACTAAAGAGAGTTAATATTCCAATATCTGTAGAATATTTTTTATCCACAAGATAATATAAAATTGTTCAAGCCACAGGCATATCGTGACATTTTGTTTATAAATGCCTGTTTAATGTTATTTCACTTTACTTGATAGCGGCGTAGTCCAAGATAAATTAACACCAGCAAAGCAATAAAATGCGATGTAAAGAAAGTATTGCTACGACCCAAACAAGTTCTCCTCAATTGGTAGGGCGTGTCATGAAATAATGTAAGTTTAGATAAACGTATGTGATAAAGTTGAAATCAACATGAGTTAGCTTGATTGTGTGTTTGTTTGTTTATTGGATTGACTGGTGTTTAATGTAGTACTCAAGGGTATTTCACTTATATGACGATGCCCCCTTACCTAATAACGGTGGAAAACCGAGAAGAAACCTAAAAAAAAGAAAACACACACTTGCGATTACCGGAGGCTCGTCATGTGACTGACACATATAGCTGATGCATGGTCGACAGACGGACTCGATCTTGTGAACCGTACATCGAAGAAGGCTTTAGTAAGCGCACTGGCTAACCACTAAGCCACGGCCGTTGGCCTGTTAAATTTACTGAATTGAATATTTGAGTCCTACTTCAAATCTCGATGTAGGACAATTACACAAATTTGGGCCTTTAAACTCAATAGCTACCACCCAATCAATATGCCAACCAATCAATCAAAATCCTTCTACTTTCCAAGCACCGTCACTGTTTGTGGATATGGCATAACCGTAAGTATGTATCCCCGTTGGGAAGTCTTTATTTCAGAAGATATGGCTTGAGTACATTGTAAACATAAAACACATTAGGAAAATTGGCAAGTCTGAGGCGAAGCACTTAGCCTAGCACATAACGCAATGGAACTCTAACATCTGTCGAAGTAATCTGCTAAAACTACCTTTTTCCCTAACTTTTATCGAATGGCTAAAAACGTTTCACATCAGTTAAAATTACAAGATGTTATTTGGAATGTACATGTATATAAACATTGCAATTGCTCGTCGGATTTTAATTTTACAAATTAAAGGCTAAGTTGCATTCAATCTCTAAAGGGACACATTGTAAAATGCCTTTTAATTTCTCAATAAACCTGAGAAAAAATTATTTTCTATTTGCGTTGTTGAAAAAGTACCAGTATTGCGTTGAAAATCGGCTGGAAGTTTTCACAAATCCGGACTTGCTGCGTCACACGTATGTATATCTCGTAAAAGAAATTTGCTCGTCTCAGTTCCCATGTGGATAATTATCCATTTTAATACATTTCTCAAACTATATACTTGCTTTCATTGAAAATTTAATTGTATATTTATTCATTAATTATTATTTGTTGGATTATTAAGTTAAAGAAAATTGTCTCCAGCCATACTCAATAATGACTTATTTTGAAAACTCGAAAAAAAAAAAAAAAGATAGGACAGTTGGATACTAAATTGTTGGATTTATTTCATTAAATATCCGTAATAATTGCTTACACTTATCGTAAACGTGGTGTTTATTATATTGCTGATAATGATGAGCCACTGAATACTTGCAAACCAATGAACCCCATTTAAGCATGATCCAGGTTAATTAGCACATACAGGTTTTGGAAAGATCTCAATATTTTTGACGTCGCTATATACACGTGTAAGCTGTCATCATGGCTACTGCTGGTATGATACGCTGCTTCGCCTCGTATTGTCTTCAGTCCGACTCCAGTACCAATGGAGAACGTAACACATATTTTACATACACCCTGTTTACCATATACCTTCAATATTTTCTTGAAAAGTTATATTTTTGCAATATATGCCACTAACAGTAGTCATATATGATTTGTTGTGGAGGAATATACGATAATTAACACAAACTTTACATATACCTTGTTAATCATATACCTTCATTTTTTATCAATAGAGAACGTAACACACTTTACATACACCCTATTTATCATATACCTTTTCTTGAAAAGTTATATTTTTCCAATATATGCCGCTAACAGTGGTCATAAATCATTTGTTATGGAGAAAAATATGATAACGATCGTACTGAAGCAATAATCAGTTAAGCTGTTTATAACAAGTGACATTTTCGTTATTAAGGTTATCGATAATATCGATAATATCGATATCAGTAACGTTTTTGATTGAATGATTTCGAGTTGTTTTTTCTCGGTCATGTTCTATTACACAAAAATAATCCTTTCCTCACTTAATAGCTATGGATTAAAATATTCAATTGGCTTGATTAATACAAGTTAGATCTGTGATACATTGTATAAAAACTAGCGACTTATGATTGATTCTGTAGATTGCATTTTTACTGTCGTGGCAGTGCGCTTTGTTCTCCATTGCTTGTGTTGTTTTGCGATAATGATAGCATTAAAAATCGGTTATTATTACATCATTGACATCGTGTCGAGCAGGTTAATATATAATAGTTTTTCTATCAAAGGGAAACAATTACAGTTGATAGAGAATGTTGTTAGCACATTCTCTATCAGCTGTAATTGTTTCATTTGTTGTCATTGATTTACCTATTTTGTTTTTCCTCCGCCCATCCAACTGGCCCCAAGTCGTTCTAGAGCAGAACTCGAAAATAACCTTTATGAAAAGGTAGGCACACTCACCAACAAATGCAATTAAGCATTTTGCTATTATGGATTAACCATGATGAGGGCGTATTTTGAGTTAACCGAAAGTCTTATTGCAAGAATTGGAATCGCGCTGTATAACAGTAGTGTCCAATTAGGGTGGATTTATTCAGTTCGTTTCATTATTAAAAATTTACGCTCTGATTATTGTTGTTTTATAAATATCACGACTCCCAATATTGAAACGATATCGTGATACAAGTGACGTCATATTCATAAATACTCGATAACCAGGATAGACAAAAGCAAAGACATCCCAACAGTACAGACTTGTGCTGCGCCTTGGTACTAAAACCACAAGGGTAATAGAAAGTGCTTGCAATTGCCGGCTGAGTCTATGTGTCAGATGGACGTAAGTTCAGAGAAGCATGGAGAAAAGGCGTAGCTTAGTGCGGAGTCCATAACGAAATATGTATGCGGACAAATTCCCTCATCATTCTGGTCTTTTGTCAGAATATATGCATTTAAAGTCAATTAGAGAAATCTAAATATAATTCAGTCATCTTTAAAAGCATTTATTAAAACGATTCGACCAGTACAGATTCCCCTGATGCAGCAATCGTCGGATAATAACTGGAATCAGTCGCGGACATCACGAATAGCAACCCGACATTCAGTGCCTTTGTTTAATTGGTCAATACAAGAATCCCGACTCACTACCTTAGAAGGCTTCTGGTCACCACAAATTAGGCCATGTCTTCGTTAACACCTCTTCTGTCTCAACTTGATTGAGAAACTTGTGGTATCATTGACTGGTAAGGGTATCAGGTGTCACTAAAATTTAGCCGGATGATTGCTTTCTTATTACATTTCTAAGTAGCCCAAAGTATTATATATATAAAACTGGTTACATTCATAAGGAGCACAGACAATTTATACCAATATAACACAACAATAGATTGATCTGTCAACGGATTTGTTTGATGTCCGTTTTTCTAATGTGTTTCATTTTATTTACTAAAACACAACACTAACAATGAAGTTGTGTACTTCAAAAACTTGAAACTATAATAAATAACTTTTAAATATATCAAATCCTTACTATAAACAATGCATTTTGTTAAGATTTTTTTTTACAAAATTGATATATGTCCGTATTTTAGTAAATACAATGGAACACAAAACTAAAAATGAAGTGGCGTACTTCCCAAACCTGACATTGTAATAAATAAATTGTAAACATATAAAATCCTCCCTAAAAAAATGCATTTTTGTTACACTTTTGACAGAATTCATCTATATTGGACAAGAATATTTGTTAAGGTACCATTTGCGCCTTCGTTCGATTCTGTCATATATATGATAAAGGATAACACCATGCGGCGTATTAAGTTTCACAACCCAAAACAAATGGTGTTGGGAATCGTTTTACTAAATGTTAAAGTTTAGGAACTAAACATAAACAGTTTGGAGGAACATAAAGCAACACAAAGTAACAGTAACGGACCGCTGTCACCTGTAGCTCAGTGTCAAGAACCAAATGTTTGTGGATAAGGTTTGTAATAATTGGCTGCGAATACGTATCTGATAAACTATACAGTATATCGAGATACGACGTACAGTCTCATAAAAACTTCAGAAATAAGGTCTGCCTCTGAATTACATCTAACGTTGAATCCGCATGAGCTAGTTACCGCGGCAACAGTTTTAAGCGAGTATGGTACTTTTGATAAATTTTTGATTTTGATATGAAAATAGGTTGAGCGGCTGTTTTATGGGTCGGTCTAACTAAAAAGTGCCTAAGGAAGAAAACGAAATGGTTTATGACGGTAAGGCCATGCAATTTTATATATATATATATATTTGAAGATAAAGTGCCGAATCATGGTATCGTTCTGCTATTTGTATTAGTTAGGCAGCTTCAAGTGACATAGCTAGATGATAATGAGCCACCACCTGGATCCCTGAGAATGTAATAAATGCACAGTTTTCTTAGAGTTTTTTTTTTTTCTTTAAAGTCATATAGCTGACGGATCATACAACTGAGCTAGCAATTATAGCTGAGCTATATTAGTCATCATACCTCGAAAAGTTCACTGTATGATGGCATCCATTATGGGGCGGTGTGTGGGGATTGAGTATTACTCCGCGAAAATCAATGAGTAGTTTGTTGATCGGCTCCTAGATTACATAGGATTTTGACAATCCTCTAATTGGTCACTCCATATATTTTACACATGTCGGATGGAGGCTCGACTGATGACTTCTTGTGATTTCTTTGTGTATCCGTTTGTCTTTTTATTAGTTATTGATTGAGATTGATAGTTTGTCTGTGATTGGTCTTTTGTTACAGATTGTGATGAAGGGGCAGGTTTGGTTTGTTTCGAGTTGATGTAAACAGCAGAAGGAAAATGACCACGTGTGACTTATTTGGTTAAATAATGTTAACAACCGTTTTAGTGCTAAAATGTTCTACGTTAGATATCCCTCTATCCGCTAGATCAGTGCAAATTTCTTCTTCTGATAGGTCAAAGAGATCGTTGCCTTTGTTGTTGAGGGATTTATTTGGTGAAATTCTTTAATTGATAAATAAAATATGTTTGTTAACTTCTATAAATTAGCTAACTTTTGCATTTCACAAGAATCTCGCCAGACCACATCTTCATTCTATTTGTTTTCACAATTACTGCGGTATATATTAGTGTTTTGTTGAGAGCAAAAGGAGATCATTTAAATAAAGGCTAGTTTTTACTAGTGGTTAATATAAATTTCGGCCGAATTTGTTTTACATTTTGACCAATCATTACCTGACTTTCCTTTTTTAAAAGCATTTGTACCGGTGGTCCGGATGCCATTGTATTTCAAAACTCGTGTCCCCCACCCTCCACAGGGTAACCAGCAAGATTGAAACATCAGCTGCAGTAGCCAGCAGGGACAGGTAACAGGAGCTCCATGGATGATATACTCAAATAGAACAATTTTGCTATCCAATCATGTTGCACAATCAACAAGTCAAAACATTATTTTTGTGCTTTCCACTCTATTGACACATGACATAGGCCTACCGCTCTATAGAAATGATTTAAAATGTAAAATCCAATCCAACTTGTCTTATTTTCACATTATAATTAGTGTAACTAATTTCAGTAGAATAGATTTTTGAAGCGTTGTAGCGCTCCGGGTGACTAGCCGATTATAGTGATTATTAGCCACCCTTCTGTCAGCCAAGTTGGCTCTTGACCCCTCGCATTCTTCTCCGACACGGGATGCGACCCTCGGCAAACATATCGCCCAGTTCAGTTGCATCTTACGACAAGGGCTGAGGAGATGTGGGCCTATTCTATCGCCCGTTCCGGTGTGCCTCCAATTGAATAGAAAAAGAAAAAAAACAACAGTATGTCGTGAAGTATCAAGCAAGACGGAAATGGTCGTAAATTGTATAATCCATAAACCATCAATCAAAATCCGACCAGCCAGCAAACTAACCAACCAAAATCAAAATTATCTACCACACTGCCAGCCAACGAAAGTAACATCCTTCTACTTCTTCAAGCACTTTCATTGTTCGGGGGTGTGACAGGACAAGGTGATCAGCTAAAACCGCTTTTTGTTTCCAACCAATTTATCAAATGGCTAACAACTTTTTATGTCAGCGAGTATTACAGGCTTGATGTTATTTTGCCCTTTTATAAACATTTAAATTCCTCATCGGGTTTCTAATGTCCCCTCAAATAACTGCGCTGCATAAATTCTGGTAAGCAATATTTAGACATTTTGAAACGTTTTCTCAATATACTTGGAACCGCATTCTTTTTAATGAACCAGTAGCGGTAGTATGGAAAAAACGGCCGGAGTTTCGACAGATTGGGACTTGCAAAGCCAAAACGTACATGTATGTACATCTCGGCAAAGAGATTGCCCTTGTCAGAACCCTGGTGGATGCTTATAACGTCTCCTTTCAGTGCATTTAGCAAACTATCGTTACTTGAATTTATTTAATTATCTATTAAAAGGATCATTACCTTCAGGCATACGTAAGGAGCACTTACATATATTACCGACAAATTGGGGAAAATGAGGTGACCGTTTATTGTTATATCACGGGATAATATTAATAACATATGCACAATATCATAATATAATGATATATGCTATCACAGACTAGCTTCTGAACCATCTTCATCTTGAGTTATTAGATTTACCCACATACATTTCGAGAGAAGAGATGCATCAGTATTCATATTCGCGACGCTACCCTGTGTTAAGCAATATCCTTGGCGGATATCCAAAGACAAACCGGTAGTTTGTGCCTTAACAGTGGTAAAAATCAATGGACAGTTAACCTCTTTACAACATGTAATTTTGTTTAGTTGCCTACGCTCGACTTAATTGAGATTAGAAACCCGGACCAATGCCATTTTATTTGAATTATTTAAATTTTGTTAAAACGTTTGTATTATTTGTTGTCAGGTATACGACTAAAACTTTCATCAAAGGCTTTTATAAAGACTGCCTCCTGTTGCCTCGCGGTCTCAAAGCGTGAGACAATTATTTTTGGTACGTTGTATCATGATTTTGTTACAGGGCGGTGGAATGAGTTTGAGGTAACATTTGGCCGTTGCTGCTTTTGCACTAAAATCATCGTTAATTCATTTGATAGTTATCATTTGGCTTAAACGTGTATATACTCACGGAATAAACTTGTCAGAAAAAATATTCTGTGAAAGTCAGATTCCGGTTTTCAATTAGCTATAGATTGAAAAGCTACTCTTTGGTTACTTTATATAAAAAACAAAGACATGCAGAGTGTATTTTTGCTGAAGTAACAGTGGACCTCATTATCTCACGCTTTAATTGTTTTGTGACAATGATTGTCACAGACATGGAGTATTGCATCATTTACACTGTTTTGGGAAGGATTGTTTGTTTGTTTGATTGGTGTTTAACGTCGTACTCAAGGGTATTTCACTTATATGACGACGGTCACAAATATAGAACATCACAAACAAATCTGCTCCCCGTTACTCTTTAGCTCTATGAACACCAGGGTAAC
Organism: Mopalia ciliata; assembly: GCA_034783835.1. Lineage (NCBI taxonomy): Eukaryota > Metazoa > Mollusca > Polyplacophora > Chitonida > Mopaliidae > Mopalia > Mopalia ciliata. Next base: position 13,369 of record JAVFBW010121319.1, read on the forward strand.
AGAAAACAACCTCTTTTCTCGCCTCTTACGATCGACCGAGGAAGCTAAGGGAGTATTCCGCCTGGGTAAGATCTTAGTTTGGACAACTTTTTGTCTATAACCGAATTGATTTCCTGTTCCAAGCATGGGCAGTTGTTAATTGACGCGTTCGTTTATGAATAAAGTCTGTGCGGGCACCTTCCTTTTTTGTTTCCCGTCAGATCTGGGAAACCCTAGTGGCATCTATTTGGCGTCAATTTTCATGCGTTTTTCCATTCCTTGTGTGGATGCGGAAAAAAGTCAATACATACGATTCGTTTAAGAGAAAACCCCAGCTATGTACAAGTTTCTCTCTTTAAATCAATCATAAGAAGTGTACTAGAAAAACAATGAATAGTGTTTCAATACAATTACCAATAATAAGACACTGCAACCAACTGTAAAAACAAAGTCCAGACAATTTGATATAACAACCAATATTTATGCTTCAGTAAAAAATATACAAATTATTAAAGTACAAACGATAGTTATATGTATATTATATATAATAGACAGTGCTTGTTAATGTTTGTTTACTACAAAACATAATGAAGTGGAGTCATAGAATTGACCCAGTAATAATGTTCACTTTGGCCGTGTTGAATAATCGTGTGTATAAATATCCTAGAATAGACATAATGAAAAGCCTCGTAGGGTATAAAGCTGACGTCTGTCACGAATCGGAGCCCAGTCGATAGGGATTTGCCGGGTTTGGTTGATTGGTCGATTCCGTGCTCATTAAGGGTCTCACTTATATGACAAAATGTGAAGAGTCTTCCTATTGTAAAAAAGTTAATTTTCTTCCAGTGCTAGGTGAAGACCGCGTTCCTACTCTTCAAACAAACTGCCCTTAGCCAGGGGGCTCTATGCTTCTGGGACCTAGTTGAAATGGAAATGTACGCCGGAAATGCCCAGCTAATCAGTTTGTTTGATGTTTAGACACTTACGCTGGGATCAATGTTGTTTCATAAATATGGCGACTGGGAATTTGAGAACGAAACCACCTGTGACCTAAAATGCCAAAATACACTTTAGCCACAATACAAAGACACCACAACAGTAAGCTGATGACGCCAGAATAATAAAATATCCCTTAAACCAACCGCTGAGCCTTTATGTGAGATAGATTTTAGTTAATAGAAGATTGGTGAATAGATGTATTGGTTAATTGTTCCAAGCGCAGGAAATCTTACTTTGGGAGTAGGCGAAAAAACGTGTCTGCTGACATCTCACCTATTCATTATGACCACTGGTCGGTATATAGACACAGCATGTAGTAGCATTTGCTTATATTCTGTTGCTAACATATATATAATTTGTAAAATTATATATTTCTAAAAGCAATCACACTGGCACAGGGATGTAGATCAATTAAAATCGAGTTTCTAAATAAACCTTAATCTCGAGTTGTGTTATGGGTAACCTACAGACATCTCGAGAGAAGGTAATGACCATAA
>JAVFBW010121330.1:0-14840 GCA_034783835.1 Mopalia ciliata
AGATTGACATTTGCATAAGTGTAATTAATATGCAGAGAATGATATTGAAACGTTGTACACAACATAAGGATATGGAAATGGCAAACACAATATTTGGAGCAAAGCATTGAAATGCTGTACTCAGTATGTGGAGAATGAAATTGAACTAATGTAGTCAATATTTGGAGAAGGACATTGAAATGTTGGTACACAATATGTGGAGAATGACATTGAAATGGTGTAGTCAATATGTGGAGAATGACATTGAAATGGTGTACACAATATGTGGAGAATGACATTGAAATGATGTACTAAATAAGTGGAAAATAACGTAGAAATGGTGTACTCAATATCTGGAGAATGACATTGAAATTAGTAACCGGATTTGGAGAAGTTACAAACACCTTCATCGCAGTGACCATACATTTGAAAGAGGAAGGATATGCATTTCATTTTAAATAATGGAGTTTGATAAGCTAGTCAAATAACCGATGGTGGACTGGAATTGACAGTGAGTTTAAGACGTTAAAGGTACCCTAAACAAACATCATTCGGTCAATGGTCATTACCTTTGAGAATGCTTGTGAGAAGTTGTTGACTTTTTACAAGACGAATGTTGTATGCCTATCAAACTATTGAATGCCATTTGAACAAGATCTCTACGTACCGGTCGGTAATATACATTTCACGGAAATGTCATTTTTGTCACCCCCCCCCTACACCATTTCGACATTTGTAAAGCATTTTTTTCTAACAACTTTAGAGTGTAACTTGGAATATATAATACAAATGTTTCCAATTTCATTGAAACTCTAGTGTTCCGAAAAAAAAAAAAAATAAAAAAAAAATAAAATGGTAAACATTTAGTTTGACATACCAGTTTTTTAAAACAACAATGTTTCAGCTCGACGATCATTCTAGCCAATGATTTCGGAGTGGGAATGATATTGAATGGTATGGGTAGAGTGGAGCCCTCCTCCACGAATGAAATCCATAACTTGGCTCTGGCAAACTTCCACTCCACGTCCTCGTCATCCTGTTTGTAAAGTAAGAGTATTGTTGATTCACAGAACCAATCAATGGAGCTAAGAGTATGTTCACAGATTGGCGGCACGCACACGGAGTTAGTCGGTTGACGGGTTCAGTCTGCAGTGCTTAGTTAAGGGCGGTGTTTGGCGGCCAAAGTCGTGATGCTGAGAACAAGTTCAACACGACAGATTCTATAGGACTCTGTAATAGTGTTAATAAATGCTCTTTGGAAAGTTGTATGCCTGTTTATAGAAATGTTAAAGCTTTACGAGAGACCATCAAAATACATCTTAGTTTTACTTGAATTGAATCGATGGCGAAATGTTAGAATTAGTTAAAACGAATACAAACACTTAAAAAGACACGAATACTGCTTACTCTGATCATCTTATTATTGCTAGTTATTTTCTTTAAATTACACATAAATTGATATTGTCTACCTGAATTTCCTGAAAGGTGTTACTCATCATGGCGATCAGCATATTGATTAGAACAACGACAGCGCCCAGTATATAGACCCCGTAGAGGAGATACCCCGCAAGCTCCACTACCTTATAATCGTCTTCGGAACTCTCTTCGCCTTGAACCCGTTGGAGGATTGGAGCATCCGAATTACCCATCCCAAACGTCGCCCAAAACAATGTACTGGTCGTTGTCGGTATACTGCCGGATTAAAACAAATGGGACGTTAAACTGTTAGTTTTCTCCAATCAGTTATTGCACAATATAAGATATTTAAATATGAAGAGAATTTAGAATATTAATTCTGTAAAAGTCTGTAAAAGTGCAATAAAACGTTTGCCCACATTTGTGCAGGTCAATTGTGACAAGGGTGAAAATGTGTAGGCCTGGTCTGAGTCGTTTTGCCTTGTACCTTGGAAAGACAATTTTGACTCGTGGAATATATTTCATATAAAACTTCTTTATTAATAGGTAAGTGTTTCATTATGGGATTTAAAAAATGAATTAAACACCATCATCGTGGAGTGTATGGAAGAGCAATCATAGAATCCCTTTCTTTTGATAATGTGAATAAGTTCACGTCATGATTTTTGTATGATTGGTTCATTGTGGATTCAGTATTGTGTCATCAATTTAATACATGGGCCTTCTCGTTTAGTGATACAAACGGTACACTTTATTAACAAAACAAAATATAGTCTTCATTTTTCATTTTCTGCCAATTTATTCTGCAGATACTCAAATAATAACTTATTTTATCAACTCAACACTTTCTGAATGATTGAATCGTCGAGTGGCATAGTGTTAACGGCTGTCAAATGTATGAGTTACATATATTATTGACATCTTTTATAAAATCTAGACAGTTCAATCAGTGTAGCAAGAAGCTATATAAAGTTAATTCAGTATTGTCTATTGACAGAAGAAATCAGGAATGTTTTCATCTTGTAGGAAAGCAAACTAAGATTTGTCGATATGTCATTTGGTACTCATCGGACTTCCTGGAATGTCGGGTTCTATGCGCTAACTCACAAAATCTCCTATTTCCCCCGATACCAGTCTGCAATCAAACATCTGCTGTTCTTCTATCAGGGGATTTATTACCGCAGTATCGATGCAGTACCAGCTCGCTATGTTAACGGGCTGAGAGCAGAGTGGCCAGGAAGGAAATCAACCAAGTAACATAATCATGTACGTTTGGTTTGCGAAACAGTGCGATAAACCAAGTGGTTCGGAGCTCGATCCTGACATTAAATAGCAAAGCTTAAAGTTACGAGCGTTACAAAAACACTCGTTCTTTAATCAGGGATACTTTATGTCATTCTTCATACTCGATATAGTCCATCAGCCCCACAGAAACAGGCAATGCTTGATAAATGCTTTCAGGTAAAGTTCATCGTAAGCCGAATCGGGATTAGGATAGAGGGATTGGAAACATCGCTTCCTTTCGATCCGATAGCAGGTTATGCTCAAAATTTCTTACTTTTAAGGATATTTTTTTTAAGGAGAGCACATCATTAGTTGTCGTTTCATAACAACGACTAGTTAAATAATATATTGAAAGAAACTCATTTCCAATAAGCATGATCGCTGTGTTGTTTCATAGCCTTTTTGTTCACAAAACCGATTACTTTCGCAACACAAACTGTGGAGCCGCCATCTTGGCTGTATCGCTGTTATCATGAACAGATGGGTAGGCTCATTCATATTTAAATTCAGCTCTAGGACACATTTTGAGCGACCTTTTATTCGTTTTTCATGAGTGAAAATGCTACCTTTCTTTTTGAGTTTCACTATTAATTGCGTAATCTCTGTTACTCGGTTGAAGCTGCCGCAAAAAACATGCTAGCCGAGTAACACATTCATTAGTCGCTGATTCTAAGGGTACCTGCGTTTCTTATCCCAGGCCGAAGCGAATGAAAACGACCTTCACAACCGTTACTTTAACCCCCCAAATAAAAATCCCTCTGAAGTGAAACTCTCGATAGAGTTTCCAATTGTTTAAATGGACAGAATATTAGTGATATTTACCTATTAAAATGGGCACTATGATTGAGGCTGTATAAGCTGGAAAGACCACATACAAATGCTATTAACACGGTCACATAGATGAAGATGAACTTGCCAACATCCTGTAGCATTCTACCGTATGAGATCTGTAACTGGCCGAACATTTCACTGGCCGGCAGGATATAAGCAATCCGGGCAAAACTTAACACATTAGCTACGGAGAAGAGGACTTTAGCAAGCACCTGTGGGTTGAATACACCGCCTGAAACATAAAGGTAGACATACGTTACATAATCAATTTGTCATCAAAATAAACTGGTATATAAACCACTCCTTCATTGATTAGAGTCGTTCACTTCATTCGGACATATGTTTTTTTGCAACTGTAACAAATTGCACGTGATCAAAACAAACTGAAATGTAGGTCCTCTGCGGTCATTATTGATAGGCAGGATTACATAAATGGGACAGAACGTCAGCTAAATAATTCTGGCGAATTAAAAAAGCCAGATAACCCTATTTGATGGGGGAAATGAATTCCTTGGAAAGTGTGCCGAGCAGCCGATATTTGGATAACATATTTATCCCCTGTCAGTATTCCTGAGATGTTCTTGATCTCTTCATTGCCACTCTTCATCAGCATGACCATAACATTAAATTCCAGCCTACTATCAGCCGTGATAGTGTGTAGGTTTTTAGATGTCACGGTGTACAAGGACCCCACTTTAGAAAGAGTAGAGTCTTGGGATTTTTAGGTATTTTTTTCAATCTATAGATGCCCATCAACTACTCCACGCTAAATCCTTGCATCCTTCGCGTTCCTTCAACATAATTATTCAAACCTAAATAATAAGAGTTGACATGAATTGTAACCAATTTACAGTTATAATTGATGTCAAAGACTAATAAGCTCAAAACAGAAATACTACAATCACCCTGTACCAGTGGCGGACAGAAATACCACATCACCCTGGGGCAGTGGAAGACAGAAATACCACAATCACCATGTAGCAGTGACAGAAATAACTACCACAATCCCCCTGCAGTAGTGCCAGACAGAAATACCACAATCTACCCACAAAGTCACAATCTACAAACTTATAATTGATGTTAGACTAGAATAAGCCCAAAACAGAAATAATACAATCACCCTGTAGCAGTGGCGGACAGAAATACCACAGTCACCCTGTAGCGTGGGGCAGACAGAAATACCACATCACCCCGTAGCGATGGCAGATAGAAATACCACAATCACCCTGTATCAGTGGCAGAAAGGAATACCACAATCACCCCGTAGCGTTGACAGACAGAAATACTACTATCATCCCATAGCGTTGACAGACAGAAATACCACAATCACCCCGTAGCATTGACAGACAGAACTACCACAATCACCCTGTAGCGTTGGAAGACAGAAATACCACTATCATCCCGTAGCATTGACAGACAGAAATACCACAATCACCCTGTAGCGTTGGCAGACAGAAATACCACAACACCCTGTAGCGTTGGCAGACAGAAATACCACTATCATCCCGTAGCGTTGACAGACAGAAATACCACAATCACCCTGTAGCGTTGACAGACAGAAATACCACTATCATCCAGTAGCGTTGACAGACAGAAATACCACAATCACCCCGTAGCGTTGACAGACAGAAATACCCCAATCACCCTGTATCAGTGGCAGAAAGAAATACCACAATCACCCCGTAGCGTTGACAGACAGAAATACTACTATCACCCCGTAGCATTGACAGACAGAAATACCACAATCACCCCGTAGCGTTGGCAGACAGAAATACTACTACCATCCCGTAGCGTTGACAGACAGAAATACCACAATCACCCCGTATCAGTGGCAGAAAGAAATACCACAATCACCCAGTAGCGTTGACAGACAGAAATACTACTATCATCCCGTAGCGTTGACAGACAGAAATACCACAATCACCCTGTATCAGTGGCAGAAAGAAATACCACAATCACCCCGTAGCGTTGACAGACAGAAATACTACTATCATCCTGTAGCGTTGACAGACAGAAATACCACAATCATCCCGTAGCGTTGGCAGACAGAAATACCACAATCATCCCGTAGCGATGGAAGACAGAAATACCACAATCCTCAAAAGGTATTAAGGCAAGATGCAAGTTAGACATTTATTTACCAAATAGGGCCGTGGTTGTTGGACAACAAGCTAGAAATGTTTAGCATTTGGTGTACCGTTTGAATTGCGATTCAGAAAATGTGGCATACCTTAAAACAATGCCTGAAACAATTTGTTGGTGTAACAAAAATCCCCTTCGGATTAGAGCCTACAATAATTTGCGTTCCATTAGGTTAAAACCCATATCCTCAATAGCTGAATATTTCTCTCTTCCTGATCACTTGGTTAAAACTCATTTTGAAATCATGCTGATTGAAATAACAAAAGACAAATTGTTCCATCTGAAGTAGTAACCAAATAGAAACGTGTAGAATGAGAAAAATTGAAACTTCAAAAGTTTATCCACTCGGTTTCAATTGCGAACCAGAGTTATAAACAAAATAATTCCATTTGTATTCCAATATGACCAAACTAGGACCCAGTTTGGTAGTCTCCTCATACAAGAATATCACAATCCTGTTCCTTAAATGTCTACTCCTCTCTCACAAAGACACATTATAGCATATAAGAGAAACAAATATCTAAAGGACCTACTTGTGAAGACGAAACTGCCCGTTGTAGCAGACAGCTTGTAACACGCATTTCTTTTAGCGAGTAGATCCATTGGTTAATTTATATAGCTCTAAAATACCAGTTTGTAGGCTGACTTATTCCTAACCCATATTGAATATCATGTGCCTTACATATTTATCAACTCTGACTATACCATAAGATGATTCATTAATTTAAATAATCGACATCCCTTGGTCATATATTTCATTGAAGAAAGTGCGTTTTACCTTGTATGTAACAAGATTCAGTATATACAGTATTCATCTATGTTGAATGAATATTATTTAAAAAGCCATTCCACAAGACGCTCGATGAAGCCAAATACAATCAATTGATATTGCGAAAAACAATCAGATTGTGTTTGCCTGTATGGTGTAGGAATTATGTGGATTTCTACCTGAATTAACCTAAATCCCAAAGATTTGGCTTTAAATAAACTGGCTTGTTTCTTAACGAATATTAGAATTTCATTTGATATATTTGAGTTTTCATATTAAGCGCAAATGGTTTGACCCTGCAAATGATAGATTGGTCACGCGACCTTTGATGTTATCATGCCAAACTATAATTAAAAAAAAAACAACGTTTTATTATATTATAATAAACATTGGTCCCTCGTTCAAACACTCAATAACGTTCAATGAGCGGAATAAACCATATGTATGTTTCTATTTGTGAGTTTTTGTTATGACTGGTGAAACAATTAAATCATTACGTACATCGAATCTTTGAAATGTCGTCAAGCAGTTCTAGAAACAGCTATTTGTGTAACACTTGCTAGTCATACTAGAACACTGGCCTGTGTCAACATTTAAGAGAATGGCCAAAATCCTTTGTGGACCTGTAGTTTGATATTTAGTTCACATCTGATTTATTGGATGAGTTATCAGGCCGATCAAGAAGGTTCACCCTGGAATAACTATATTGACATGAACACCGAGAAACCGTTACGTAAACTCACAACCAAAATCCTTCCTCAAAACAACTAATTATCTCCTAAACACGAATCCAACATCACAATTATCACGTACAAACAAAGTTTACGATTGTTTGGTGTTTGGGATGAAATATAAGGCTTCACGAACAATAAGTAGTGGTGAACGTTTAACATACATTCCCGGGATCACGTTACATCATTTCTTGTAGCACATCATCAATATAGATATTCTGTATGCATAATAAATAATCACAGGTTAAACAAAAAGCGCCTTGTTTTCCCTTCAATTAACCACTCGTGTCTTTTTGTGATAGTTCTTTGACATTTTCTTACCATTTCCAGCAACTAAAACCAATGACAATTTAGATAAATATTAGCAGGATCCAAAGCAAATCATGTAAAATTTAACGTATAACAAAGTTGCTAAATTGAATGAAATAAGTTTACAAACTGAAAATTGGATATGATTTCGTTTATAAAATGGAAATTTACTGATTATACAAACGCTATATGTACTTTTAATTTCCTCAAATTAAGTGAAGTTGCAATACTCTCTGACAAGCAATATAGTAACGTTGGAATGGCACAATTCATAATCGCTTCACGATAACTCCAGGAATTGGACTACGGGTAGTGCATGAGTTGAATGCCCAAACATTTCATTATCGATTAGGCAGACTAGACATTACTTAATACCAATAGAAGAGGTGCAGAGAAAAATCCTTTTACAGAATGCTATAGCCGGTAATGATGTTTGCTTGGCTGCAGGGGTTATTTAGATTAGATTGAGTGGCTCTACAACACTGGCAAAGACAATTCCCTTGTCTACAAGTTTGATTGACTTTATTGAGAACAAACATCACATTAGTTGAATGACATAACATGTGGTGGTGAAACAGATCTACATGCCGGAGCGGACTTTTACATCGGAATCACGGGTAAAACCTTTCCGTATTTGTTGTGTTACCCTTCTTGTAGCAGTTGGTCAGTGAATAACGGCTTCAAAATTATTCAACTTGAATTACTTCCAGAATTGCATCGGTAATTTTTTTCTTTCACTCTCGAATTTAAACATTAGGAATAGTGGAATGAAGCAATGCTAACAGAGCACTGTTCAGATAGTGTTTCTGTTACGTAAGAATTGAGTGGGATAACTGAGCGAACAAGATGCAATGGCAAACATGTGAACGTTGATAAGTGAGATTGGACGTGACATTTTACAAAATTTATCTTTCTCGGAAAACCGCTTCATAAGTTTTTTAAATCTAGCGGAATTTGTTTTCATTAGCACAAACGGCCGGAACTAAGAAATTACATGCGTTGTTATATGGTGTGTATGTTAAATTGGCCCGTTCCGGAACACCTTTGTTTATGAATACAGTGAAATATTGACCACACATTAAAGTAAACGTTGTAACAGACCTAATTACCAAAGTGGACTACTCTATTTCTGTGTTGTGTTACCATGCTTGTAGCAGTCTTATTATTATTATAACGGCTACAGAGTTATTCAACTTGAATTTCTTCCAGAATTGTTTTGGTAATTTTGTATATTTCCGGCAAACTGTTGTCTATAACTGCAGTGAAATAGTGACCTCACGTTATAGTAAACGTTGATACAAATCTACTTATCAAAGTGGACTGTTCTATTTCGGAATCCTGCGTAACACCTTCCATTCTGTGTTGTGTTACCATGCTTGTTGCAGACTTATAATTATTATAACCGCTACAGATTTAATCAAGTTGGAGTACTTCTAGAATTGCTTTGGTAATTTTGTATTTTTAATTCTCTTATTTAAACTGCGGAAATATTGAATGAATCAATGCCAAATGAGAACTGTCGAGAGAGTGTTTTTGTTAGTAACAGTGAAATGCAATTGCGAACATGAGAACATGAAAAAAAGAGATCGGACGATGCTTTACCAACAAACTTGCTTCTGGAGAAAATCTCTTAAAAAAGAGATCGGACGATGCTTTACCAACAAACTTGCTTCTGGAGAAAATCAGACATTTAAAAATAAATCTAGTTGAATTTGTTTTTATTATCATAAATGACCCGACCAAAGAAATTACATGCGTTGTCAGAGGGCGTTTGTTTTAAATTCTTCCGTACCGGAAAACTATAAAGCCTATGATTACAGTGGAGTTTTGACAATTGCTGACCAACAGAAGAAAGATAAAGAGCATACTAGACGGCGAAGTATAGGTAAACATATATTTACTGGTGAGGAACCAGATAAGCCTTGAGCTGATTATCCTTTCCACCATTCACGAATAAAATTCTGTTGATTATTTCCTATTACTCAGAAATGAGGAATTTGTATTAAAGTACAACCGAAAGTGCGATGTCGCCCGAAAGAACTATGAAACAGAAACTGTTAGAAATTGTTTGTTAAATTGAAAGAAAAAAAAACTAACGTCAGACAGAATAGAAAGGCTGCAAAGAGAAGTAATGATATATTGTGCTCTCTGAGTTTGCTAATACTTATGATAATCGCATGTTGGTAACTCAGTTAAGGTCGATCTTTCTTTTCAGATCATATCTGATTTCATAACATGCATTATTATTCAACAGATGTTCTTCACAATTGTTTGGAAATGTGTTTTGTCAATAAAATAGTAACCATACTGTCCTTACATTTTATTATTTTATCTTATATGCCCAATTTACCAAGATTTACGTCATAATATTTTGCACCATAAGTTTCTATCCAAAAAATAAATGCACCGTTTTGTAATTCTGTAATTCAGCATTTGAAAGAAGAACACGTCTTATGGCGCAATTGTGAAAAATACACAATGAGAAAAAAATGTTTGTATGTAAACTGATGAAGTTGAATGTTTGCTATATTCTATGTATGTATTCCGGCCTATGGCCTATGTACTCTTCATAAAGAAAACTGTTAATATTACTATTTACATTCTTAAAGACCCAACAGCCATTCACCACTTGTATAAAAAATATTTTATAGAGAGATAAACGAGCAGCATGAACTATCCACAAAACATGATTTACCAATGTCAGATACCAAATTGGCTCTAAAGCAGCTGTGAAGCAGTCTACATACTTAAAGAATTGTTGTTCACAGCTGTTGTTTACAGCCTTTATACAGAGGCTCTATGACAAGCCGTTTTCGACCTTTATTCTATATAATTATGTCGAATTACAATTGCTTTTATATTACTTGTGTACAATTCTTTTTCACATATGCGAAATTCGTTTTTACTTATACTGAAAAGATTTTCACTTATATGAAAGAACAATTTTACATACGTAAAATAAACATTTGTTTTACATATGTAAAATTCTTTTAATCATTTGTGAGATTCTTTTTCATATAATTAAAATTATAATAAAAAGCTATTTATTTCACATATGTGGAAAAGAATTTCGCTTATGTAAAATAAACTTTTATTTTACGTATGAACAAAAGATTTTTCACCACAGCAAGTGAGAGTATCCAACATTGGTCCATACTCCTTTCTTTTTGAGTAAACTTTCAAGACGATTACAAACACGATAGGAATATATAGTCTAGTTTATATATATAGTTTAGCCTCAGCAGGGCACATTCCCAAGTCGAGAGAGTTGCTCAGAAAATGGTCCACCCTGCAGCGAGATTACAGCAACAACAAAGCAAAGCGCGGACAGTGACCCATGGGATGAATATGAAGAGGGATTAGAAATTCCGCTACCTCTCGAATCCTCCAACCGGCTAACTCGTTCCAACATACAGGTTGGGTGTGTTGGTCATACATATGAAGTATGCTCAGTATACCAAGCTAGCCCTAACTGACACTCCCTATATGTTATGTCCCGTAATACGTTATTGTTCCTAGTTAACATTTTCATAACAACCCTACATTGTAGTGACGAGTACGACACACACGCTTTCTTGTTCAGTTACCAAATACAGTTATGTTAACCTTAGTTCAGTCTTCAGTGTCCAATACACCACACACCACACTATACACTGCACTTGCCTATACTGGGAAGACTTCATATATTTGACCAACACGCCCAATGTGTCGTTTGAAACGAGCTAGCCGAGTAACGCTTTCAAGGCTTGCTGATTCGAAGGCTAAAAAATGTAGTTTCCTTGATTTATTCTTCTCTAGAAAATAACAAATAAGCGCAGAGGGTGAATGTGCTTCTGATCGGAGTTTACTTTATCGAAAAAAATTATTGCCGCTAAATACAGGCTGTGAGGGAGAAGCCTATAATTGAGTTCTTGGATGCTTTTATTTTACATATTTACAAAAGAGTTTCAGTCACCTTTTTATTATACGTAAGTGAAAAAGATTTCCACATATGAATAAAGGTTTATTATGCACATGTATGTTTTTGCAAATGTTGAATTCTTTTTCACATATGTGAAATTCTTTTTCACATATGTGAAATTCTTTTTCACATATGTGAAATTCTTACGTGAAAAAAGAATTCAACATATGTAGAATAAAGATAGAAGTGATAAAGCGGCTTGACATAAGAGTCAATTGTGTTCGTCTTACTGACTCGAAACGTTTAAATTTAAATGTACTTCGCTTTTACACAAGGGCTAGTTTCAATGGGTAGTACAAGAGTCGAATGTGCAACCACTTCAGCATCGATAATGGAGATTGGACATGACTTTATACCAATAAAGAGGGGCCGAAGAAAATCATCTACCAAATTCTATACTGGTGTTTGTTTTGCTGCAGGGGTGCTTTAATAAGATTGAGTGGCCAACTACATTTTTTGAAACTCTTTTGTAACTACATTTTCTCTCTCTCATGACATATTCAGCCTTGAAGTATATGGCATATCTGTCTACAGGTTTTATGAAATTTATCCAATACAAACTGAAACACGAGGTGATGGACACAACAGCTATTGATGAAACTGATCTATATACCAAAGTTTTAAATAAGATACACATCCCATTCTCTGTGGTGTTACTCTGCGTGTAGCAATTGGTCAATATTACAACACATATTTATTTAAATTGAATTAATTCCTGGTTTGCTTTGGCAACTTTTTTTTCTCTCTTTCTCTCTTCTGTATTGAAACAGTGGGAATAGTGGAATGAATCAATGCTAAGAGCACTGTTCAGATAGTGTTTCTGTTACGTAACAGTTGAGTGGAATAACTGAGCGAACCAAATGCAATGGCAAACATGAGAACGTTGATTATAGAGATTGGACGTGACGTATTACCAACAAACTCTCTTTTTAGGAAAGCCCCTTCACATTATTTCAAATCTAGTAGAATTTTTCATTGGCACGAATGGCCCGGCGATAGAAATTGCATACGTTGTTACAAGGTGTCTTTTTATTAAATTGGCCGGTACCGAAATGTGTATGTCTTCTATTACACTGAAATATTGATTATATATTAAAGCATTGAGTTGGATGTCCTTTCAAGCATTCAATAATATTAGTCTGTTTATTATTTCTTTATAAGATTCATTCATAAATGGAGCTCTTTTCTTTTTCAACTTTCTATGACTATTTCGAACCCGTCAAGTTCGGAACAGCATCGCTCTATTTTAAACCTACCATGAACTAGACCTTTTTCCAAATGTGACAAACAATAACGTAGAATTGGTGTTCTATGGAGAAATTATGCGCTGTCATGTGCCACGCAACAGTACTAGCGAATAATGCAGAACAGTTTGATGCGAATAGCCAAAAGTGTTATTTAATTACAGGGAAATATCAATTTTACGAATGACGAAAAAATATTAACTGTGCTTCATTTGTACACATTTGTCAATTGTTGTGACGTACTGACATGCAGGTAACAGCTTGTTTGATAGCAATTATACGAACAGTTATTCGAGGTGCATCAAGAAAGGAAATAAAGTCGGTATATTGTACAGAGACCTGTGTCAATATTTAAGAGTTTGAGAAAATCCTTCTCCGGACATGCAGTTTTGTATATAGACCACGTCAGGTGCTATTGGATCATTTACCAGGTCGATGAAGACGGTTCAGTCTGGAATAATTATATTGACATTAACACCCAGTCTGTGTTTTGTAAACTCACAGCCATAATCCTTCATCAAAACTCCCAATTATCGCTATAACCCTACGTGGGCTCTCAATTCTTGTCAAATAGAGTTCAGAATGCTTCGAAGTTTGTTATGAAATTTAAGGCTGTTTTATCAGTCAGTAATCGTTAACGTCTTCAAATACATCTCCGGAAACGGGTTACATCATTTCATGAAAAACAACAGAGATTCGGGTGTCCAGGCAACCAACCACTCTTCTCTTTTTCTTTTATTTCTTGAACTTTTGGTCATCATTTTCAACAATTAAGGTTGTTAAAAATCTAGACGAACCAAAGCTGGAACCTAAGTTAACCATGTGAAATTGAACGTGTAGCAAAGTCACGGATTTGAAAACAAAATAAGTTTTATTGCAAGCCCTAAAATTTCACGATTCCTATCATCATGTGGAGACTAATGATTATAGAGGAGATAATATTTGATTAAAGTTCCTATGCATTTTGTGCATCGTATAACAACGGAAAACCACATTATGTATGTACGCAATTACAATTTGTTCCCCAAATGGATTCTATATGTACTTTTGTTTGGTTAGAATTTTGTGAAATTCAATTGGTTCTTTGCTGTTTTGTTTTCATTGCCAACAAATAAGATCATTGACAAAAATTTATGAATTCAAACTCTTGTGCTATTTATACCCCAAAACTATGGCAAAAAATACGATGTCTAAGGGAAATAACAATGCTTCAGGTGGTAAGGCAACATGTATTTTATTTGGTTAAAATTGTTTTAAATTGTATTTCCCTATGACCAGAAAGTATGCAAAGTTTGAACGGCACAATGTACATTCACTTTACTCCAGTTTGTGTTAGTATGCAATGGGTATGCATTAGTCGAATGAACAATCATTTCAGCAGAGATTAGGAAATTGGACATTACTTAATACCCATAGAAGAGGTGCCGATGAAAATCCTTTTACCGAATTCTATACTTGTATTTGTTGGCTGCTGTGGTATTTTGATTAGAGTAAGTGGCCCGACAACGCTAGTAAGATATCTGCGTTTTTGAAGTGTATGACATAACTGTCTATAAATTTCATTAACTTTATTTCGAACAAACATCAACATAAGCCATTTGAAGGAATGGTAAAACAGAAATATCTGTTAAAGTGGGTTGTTATGCGTCAGTCAGATTTTAACGGCTTTAGATTTATTTAACATGAATTACCTCAAGAATTGTTTTGGCTTTTTTCCTTCTTTTTCCCATTGAAATATAAGGAAAATTGAGAGAAACAAAATTAATGCCGTAAGAGCACTGTTGAGATAGTGTTTCTATACGTAATAGTTGAGCGGGATAACTGAGCGAACAAGATGCAATGGCAAACATATGAACGTTTTACCATTAAGCGTACTTCTGTCTCAATCGTTTTACATACTTTTTAAATATAGTGGATTTGTTTTCATTAGCACAAATTGCCCGACCATGGAAATTACATGCGTTGTTTTATGGTATTTTGTTTAAATGGCCGTACCGGAACACCGAGGTTTTTTTAATGTTGACAGTGACTATAGATTAAAACAAACGCTGACCACCCTAACAAAAAAATTATCTAGGATTTTTCTATGGAATCCTATAGGATCCTATAAGGCACTTTATGAATTTTATAATTATCCTATAGAATTTCCTTATGGGCACCAATAGTTTCTTTGG